>PVKC010018352.1:0-19684 GCA_004027635.1 Crocidura indochinensis
TTTTTTTTTTTATTTTTAAGCAACACCCATTGATGCTCAGGGTTTACTCCTGGCTATGCGCTTAGAAGTTGACCCTGGCCTGGGAGACCATATGGGGCACTGTGTATGGAACCGCGGTCCGTCCAAGGCTAGCGCGGTAAGGAAGGCACCTTACCTCCAGCATTACCGTCCAGCCCCGATATCACTTTTCGTAACTTTATAATGTACTACAAAAAATTTAATAAACCAGCACAATTTTGGAATAAATGCCGACGCTCAGATAGATAGAATGACTTGAGTTTTCAGAGAATGAAGTTCAGATAGTCCACCAATTAGTATTTAAAAAAGTGGAAAGACAGGAAAAATGAAGCAAGGAAATTCTCTTCAACAAATGGTTTTGAGGCAACTGGTCAGCCATATGAAAAAAAATGAACTCAAACTCTATCTTACACCATGCATGCACAAATGTCAAAGAAAAATGGAGTTAATACTTTGATGTCATATAATGTAGATAGAATAAAATGTAGACAGCACTCTCAATGACATTGAGACCTAAGGTATCTTCAAGGAGAAACCACCACTTTCCAAACATGTAGAAGCAGAGAAAAATAAATGATTGAAAATTAAACTGAGAAGTTCTGCACTTCAACAGAAACAGTGATGATGATACAATGCTCAACCTTGGATTGGGAGAGATTATTATCCCCAAAAGAATAATATCTAAGATATACAAGTTACAGATCGAACATAACAAGATAAAATGTAAGCCCATTAAAAAGTGGGGAGAAGAAATAAGTAAATATTTCCTTAAAGATTAATGTAGATGCCCAAAAGGCACATAAAAATACTTCACATCACTAATCATTGAAGAAATGCAAACCAATTTCCATGGGTTTGGATTTATGACATTTTTATCACCTTGGCCTCTCATAGTGCCCCATTGTTGCAGATCTAATATGGTCTGTAAAAGCAAACCTTAGCGGGTATAATTTTTCCACTGGGAATCAAGCAGATGCACGAACAGACGAATATGAAATATGAATTATGAAATATGAAATGAAATAAATGAAACCACACAGAAATACATGGTGTGATGAATGGCCAGGGAGAGATCAGAAAGAGTTTATTTCTTACATGGGCCTATATTTATAGGCAGGGTTCAGGAATGCAGAGGTCATAGTCAGAGAGAAAAGAAAAAAAGGGGAATGAACCAATGAGATCAAAGCTAGCATTAGCATATGAAGAGACAGGTAAAGAAACCAGATACTTTCAAGGTAGTGGGAGGTGAAAGAGAGATCAGAAAGGAGCTCAGCAGGAGATGTTTTCGGTTTGGGGGGTACTGTATTTTCTTTGTTTAGAAAGAAACACTGAGACCTGGTTATAGAGAGCAGCAGTGTCACCCCTGTGATGGATAAAACAGAAAATATCGCCAGCAATCCACGCAAAGGATCCATCCATAATAGACCTCTATGCGGGCCTTCAAGCAGATGTTTCCTGAAAGAAAGTTAGACTGGTGTGTGCCTCTCTAAGTGGGAGGCAACACCCCATGCCATAGCAACCTGTGGCCCTGACCCATTGCCTGGCTCTACCAGTGGATTTCGTGCACTGAAGCGGGTCATACAGTGCAAAAAAGAAAAAAAAAAGAAATGCAAAGCAAGACAACAATGAGGTACCATCTCATGTTACGGAGACTGGCACACATCACAAAGAACAAGAACAATTGTGCTTTCATGAATGCAAGTCCAAAGGGACTTTCATTTACAACTGGTGAAAATGTAGATTGGCTTTCCTTTTGGGAAAAATACGAATATGCCTCAAGAAAATAAAAATTGAGCCTCTACTTATTCCTCAATATCAATTGTAGGGTACCTCAAACTTAGGAACTTAAAAATACCATGCATAAAATTACTTTGCATCTTCATTTTGGTCACAGCACTGTTTACCATATTTAGAAACTGGAGAAAACTCAAGTGCCTAACAAGCGAGGAGTGACTAAAAAATTGTGGCACCCTTGAGTGTGTCTCACGATCACTCCATGACAATAATGAGGAACTAAGAGATAGTAACTGGAAAATCAAAGAGCAAAACAAAGATAAAAGAATTACATCTCCGCTGGTAAGCCCAGGCATCCAGCTCATTAAGGAACTCTTTCCTCTTCTAGAAGCCGGGAGCTTTTGACTGCATGGGGAATGGCAGGCCTCCATGCCAAAGGCATTTTTACCAAACGTATGTGGGCTACGGGTCCAGGACCACCCCCACAGTCTTCCGTCTCCTTCCTCCCGGACTCCAAGGCTATCCCTGTGTACAACCCCAGGATGTCATGGAACTGGGTATTGTGAAGGAGTTTAAAGGGGACCCCAGGCTTTCCCCAACCCTGATCCTGCACGATGCAGGGTCTGGATGCGGGCTGATGAGATTCGAAGCTTCCAACTCATTAAGGAAATCTTTCCTATTCTGGGTGTCAAGAGCTTTTCCCAGCAGGAGAAAATACAGGCCTCAATGTCAAAGGCCATTTTACCAAGCTTAGGGGGGCTTCAGGGATTGAGCCACCCCAACAACCTTCCCTCTCCTTCCTCCCAGACTCCAGGGCTATCACTAAATGCACACACAAGGGGCCATAGACTTAGATACTGAGGAGATTTTAAAGAGGACTCTAGACTTTCCCCATCCCCACCCTGCTCAAGAGGAAGGGGCTGGATGGGGGCTGGTAAGCTTCAGGGCTTCCAACTCATTAAGAAACTCTTCCTCTTCTGGAGTCTAGAACTTTTACCAGCACGGGGAATGGCAGGCCTCCATACCAAATGCATTTTTTACCAAGCTTAGGGGAGCTGTGGAGCTTGGGCTATGCCAACAGCTTTCCATCTCCTTCCACCCAGTTCCAGGGCTATCCTTGTGTGCATGCCCAGGGGCCCAAAGAGGTGGCTAATGGGGAGGAGTTTTAAGGGTAACCCAGGATTTCCCCAACCTCCACACAGCAAAATAGGTGCTATCTTCATCAATTCACAGGCAACTTTTCTTCCCACCAGTGTCCATTCTGAAATTAGGATATCATCGGTTTAAGCTGTTTATCATATACAGAATAACTATATTGCATATTTTTCTTCTCCCCCTGGCTCACCACACAAAAGCTTATTTTTAGTCCTTTACTTCCTCCTTCCCAACAGTTATTACCCCACATTGAACCATTTTTATCCTCAGTTCATGGCTCCTCATGAAGCACATCATGATCCCCACTCAAGCCAGCTGCCAACTAGCTCGCAATTTCGAAAAACATAGACTCTCGGCTTGAGAAAAAACCAATACTCTGTTCCTAATTACCTACTCTCTGCGGCCTCCTGGCCTCTACCTTCCTACACTATGTAACTATTGTTGCTACCATACTAGGTTAATGAGAAGTTCCCACTCTAAGACATTTCCTTATATGGGACTGCTTTGAGTCATTTTGCAGGGTCCAGAAGGCCAAATCAGAGACAAAAGTTGTGACCTGAATTTAACACTCTCCCCTGACTATTTCTATTGACCTAAAAGGGACATGTATATTTCTTTTGAATATCTTAGATGTATTCCCTTAAACGCTTCATCTCTTATTGAATATCCTATATACAGTGACAATTTTGCCCATTATTTTTTATTTTCCTTTCTTTGTGATATGTTCAATAAAGAATTCTAGTAGAAGAAACTTTAGCTTTAGAATTCATGTTAGAACCAAGTTAAGGGGATAGTTGGACTTGTTTCCTCCACCCGAGACACTGATACCTTGGGGCATTGTTTCTCTTTTGCATAGGCACATTAAAATGATAAAATATTACAAATGCAAACTGGTTCTTATCTAATAGTTATAGAAACATATATTTTGTAATGCAGTTTGACCTTATACCCTGGATATTGGCATAATGACTTGGCTCAAGACTCAGGAGAATGGGCATTACCCATACACCACTGAACCATTGATTATTTACGAAAACAAGCACAATTGTCTATAACAATTGTTATAGGAAGCAAACCTCTAGCAGGGAAGACCCTACCATTACCCTATCATTGATTTACTCCAAAAAGTGTTCTCTTAACATCCATACACTCAGTAACAGCAACAACCTCTTGCAGGGCGGGATGCTACATATATAATGGTGAAAAGAAACTAGAGGATGCTCCGCATCATCCTTACTTTGATGAAGTAAATGCACAGAAACCAAAATCTTTAACTACAGAAACCTGAAACCAACAACAGCTAATGTGCAAAAACTTTTTCTGGGTCCACAGAGAATGACTCATGAGTTGGACAACCTAGTATGCTTGGATTCCAGAGTCAGTCTTATGACAGACAACTTCAAGGATAAATTCTACTTCTGTTTAGGCCAAGGCATTTTTTTTCATTTTCTTCTTATTTTGCTGGGCTTATGCAAGCAGTAACAATTGCCTCTTTCACAGAATTATTACTGTTTTTTTAACTATTATCCTTTTATTTTCTTAAGAAAATAATGACTAAACTTTCTGTTGGTGCTTTAATAAATTCATTGTGATTCAATACGTTTCAGAAATATACTTGCTACTGAACTATTTCTTCTTTCCTTTCTCTTCCATCTCTTTAGTTTTTCTTTCCATTTTCTATTTTTTAAAATCATGTTGCTTTTATTTTTAAAACAAATTACTATAACATTTATTTTAACTATGTAATACATTTTCTTTAAAATAATTAAATATGAAAAAAGAAAGAAAAAAAGAATTATAGCTTGTGGGATGGATACAGATTATAGCTTTTTCCTTGCATGTGGCCATCCAGATTTAATTTCCATAATCCTAGATGGTCCCCAGATTCCCGAGGAGTGATTCCTGAATGCAGATCCAAGAGTAAGCACTAATTACCAGCAGGTGTTTACTCTCTAAAAATAGTTTCCTGTTCTCATTAATCTTTAATTTCTCCCAACTTGGGGCACAGTTAACTATTGGGGAGAATGAGGAACAAGATCTTCTGAAAACATACTTCTTGATCCTTTAATCCCTAGTGGTCTCTACAGGACCCTTTATATTAGCCTTATCATTACTCGCCTCAATTTTTCTTCTATTCAAAGTCTCATTTTTTAGTCTACCTGTGAACTTCCTTATTCTTTCCAAAGCTAACTGGTTCTGATTATTATAGCATCTCACAACATCTCTTCCTTTTCAAGGTATTCAAATAGCTCTTTTATCCCTTGTTTTGGATTTAACCCTCCATCATACCTGATATCACTGTTATCATCCATCTGTAATATGAATCTTTTACCCCTTAAAGTAGATCATCACCATCTTCACCATGGCTCTCTACCTCATCCCCATAATGCCTCCTTTTCTCTGACATAGCTGGAGAAAGAGCTCTTGATGGCAAATATTGGAATGTCAGTTCCAAAAGTCTAAGGAACTCTGGGTCTTGGTAACAATTCCCAAAGTTAAAGGAGCATATAATGTTGACACCAATGGAGTGGAAATAAGGTGGGATTCTGGAGCATTCTTCAGGAGAGAGAATGCAGATTACTGGACACTAAGTCAATGGCCAGGAGCTGCCATTGTAAAAGACAGAACCCAAAATGCTTTGCCACTTTTTTTCCATAGAATGGAGCAAAGAAGATCAGGATAGGGTTCAGTACAGAGACACACATAATCAGCTATTGCCTTGGGACTTCAGGATCCATGCTTTGCCTCTGGAGCAGGTAGGAAAGATCCAAAGGTAGGGTAAAATATTAGATTATTTAAAATTTCTTTCCAAATATTTCTCTTTAAATATCACCTGCCCATCTGACCTTCATTTCTCTACCTGTGAACTCATTTATTTAGAAAAAAAGATTTGCTCTTGGTGGCTGGGGTCTGCACATGTCAGATTCAGATGGGAAGACAGGAATGAATTGAATCCAGGAATCTTAATTTGGCACAGCTTCATGGCAACTACCCTGTTTCTTCTTTCTGTTCCCTGCAGAGCTTTCTTGCATTGTCTGCCAGTGTCTTTATTTTTTCTGTCTTTTCTCTTTCGCTCTAGTTGCTTCACTGTCACTTTTGATCTCTCCCATTCTTTGTCTTGGTTCTTCAACCTTTAGTTTTTCCTCTCAATACCTCAGTCCCTGTTTTCTCTGCTCTCTGTATGTGAGCCTCAGACTCTCCCTCCCACAAGCTGCACTCAGGTACTTCTCTCTCCTGAGAGAGAAAATGTCACCTTTGTCTCAACAACACCTTTTGGAGAGAGTGGAGGCCACTGCATGTGGTACTTTCAGGACTCCCCTGCGTCCAATTCTGGTCATTGTACTTCACCTATGGAAAGCTAACACAGAGGACATGATCTTGATCTTTGGTTACCTCTTAATTCCTTTCCAGGATGTACTATTTTTGTATTTTTAAAAAAGTGATTAAAATGCACATCTACTGTCTGCATGCCTTCATTATGGTTGATATTGTCTTATTATGACCACACAGATTCACTGTATTTACAAAAGAGATATATCAGAGGCTGTGAAAAATAATGGGATAAACCAGATTTGCATCTGAAAATTGCAATCTCAGGAAGAGATAAGGTTCAAGTTCTTCATCTTTTGAAACCAGGCCAGATTCACACTACTCACGATCATCAGATACAGAGCTTGGAATTCCTGGCTTACCCAGCTACAAATGAGGCTGTGCAACATTACTAATGTTTTATATTGACATTCCATTAAGACAAGCCAATGTACAAATCCACGTAATTTCAAAGCCACCTAGTGTTCAGAAACAAGCAAATAACAGAAAGCTCAACTAGCTACCAAAAGCTTCAGACAATGACTTCAATGACCTAATTGGATGATACAATAATTTTCACAATGCTTCCTTAGTTGAATTTTTAAGAATATCATTACAGCTTATCTAAAAATAAGAAATGTTAAATATATTATTTACCCATGAAGCCTTTCTTCAGTAAATTTTACCCTCACCATTCATGATTGTCCTTAAAAATGGAAGATCTTACGCCTTACATCTGCCTTGCCTGTTTTATATTTTTTATGTTTTTTATTTTACTTAAACACTTTGATTACAAAGATGATGTGGTTCGGTTTTAGTCATGTAAAGAACAACCCCCATCACCAGTGCAAAATTCCCATCACCAGTGTCCCAAATCTCCCTCCTCACCACCCCACCCCTGCCTGTACTCTAGACAGGCTTTCTATTTCCCTCATACATTCTCATTTTTAGGATAGCTCACAATGTAGTTATTTCTCTAAATAAACTCATCACTCTTTGTGGTGAGTTTCATGAGGTGTGCTGCAACTTCCAGCCCTCCTCTCTTTTGTCTCTGAAAATTATTATTGCAAGAATGTCTTTAATTTTTCTTCAGACCCATAGATGAGTGAGACCACTCTGTGTCTTTATCTCTCTCTGACTAATTTCACACAGCAAAATCTATTCCATGTACATCCATATATAGGAAGATTTCATGACTTCATCTTTCCTGATGGCTGCATAATATTATTCCATTGTGTATATGCACCACAGTTTTTTCAGTCATTCATCTGTTGAAGGGCATCTTGGTTATTTCCAGAGTCTCACTATGGTAAATAGAGCTGCAATGAATACAGGTGTAAGGAAGGGATTTTTGTATTGTATTTCTGTGTTCGTAGGGTATATTCCTAGTAATGGTTTAGCTGGATCTTATGGAAGCTCGATTGCCAGTTTTTGGAGTAATATCCATTTCACATTCTAGAAAGGTTGGTGTAGACAGAATTCCCACCAGCAGTGAAAAAGTGTTCCTTTCTCTCCACATCCCCGTCAACACTGCTTGTTCTCATTCTTTGTGATGTGTGCCAAGCTCTATGGTGTGAGGTGGTACCTCTTAGTTGTTTTGATCTGCATATTTGTTGAGCATATTTCCATGTGCCTTTTGGTCATTTGTATTTCTTCTTTATCAAAAAGTCTGTCCATTTCTTCTCCCCATTTTGATGGGATTAGATGTAATTTTCTTGTAAAGTCTGTCAGGGCTTTGTATATTTTGCAGACTACCCCTTTTCTGATGAGTATAGGGTGAGTAGTTTCTCCCACTCATGGGTGGCTCTTGTATCCTGGGCACTATTTCCTTCGAGGTGCAGGAGCTTCTCAGCTTAATATATTCCCATCTGTCAATCTCTGCTTTCACTTGTTAGGCGAGTGCAGTTTTTTCCTTGAAAATGCCTTTAGTCTCAAATATCCTGGAATGTTTTGACTACGTGTTTTTCTATATATCTTATGGTGTTGAGACTGATATCGAGGTCTTTATTCCACTTGGATTTTACCTTCAGAAATGGTGTTAGCTGGGGGTCTAAGTTCGCTTTTTTGCAAGTGTCTAGCCAGTTTTGCTAATAACATACTTGTTGAAAAGGTTTTCTTTGCTCCATTTGGGATTTCTTGCTCCTTTATCAAACATTTGTTGATTATATATCTGGGGAACATTATCTGAGTACTGAAGCCTATTCACGGATCTGATGGTCTGTCTTTATTCCAATACCATCCTTTTTGATAACTATTGCTTTATAATAAAGTTCAAAGTTGGGGAAAATCATGCCTCCCATGTACATTTTCCAAGGATTACTTTAGGTATTCAAGGGTGTTTATTGTTCCAAATGAACTTAAAAAGTGTTTGATCCACTTCTTTGAAGAATGTCCTGGGTAACTTTAGAGGGATCACATTAAAACGGTACAATACTTTGGGAAGTATTGTCATTATAATGATGTTAATCCTGCCAATCCATGAGTAGGGTATGTGTTTCCATTTCCGTGTGTCCTCTTTTATATCTTGGAGCAGAGTTTTAGTTTTCTTTGTATAGGTCCTTCACATCTTTAGTCAAGTTGACTCCAAGATATTTGAGTTTGTGTGGCACTAATGTGAATGGAGTTGTTTTCTCGATGTCCATTACTTCCCTATTATTATTGGTGTATAGTAAAGCCATTGATTTTTGTGAGTTAATTTTTTAATAGAGTCTTTAGGGTTTTCTAATTAGAATATCATATCATCTGCAAAAAGTGAGAGCTTGACTTCTTCCTTTCCTATCTGAATTCCCTTGATATCTTTTTTTTTGCCTAATCGCTATAGCAAGTCATTCCAGTGCTATGTTGAATAGGAGTGGTGAGAGAGGACAGCCATGCCTTTTGACAGAATTAAGAGGGAAGGCTTTTAGTTTTTCTCCATTGAGGATAATATTTGCAACTGGCTTATGGTAGATGGCCTTAACTATATTGAGAAAGGTTCCTTTCGACCCAACCTGCTGAGAGTTTTGATCAAGAATGGGTGTTGGATCTTATTAAATGCTTCCTCTGCGTCTATTGGTATGATTATGTGATTTTTATTTTTCTTGTTGTTGATGTCGTGTATTATATGATAGATTTGCAGATGCTACACCATCCTTGCATTCCTGGGATGAAATCTACTTGGTCATAATGAAGTATCTTATTGATGAGACCTTGAATCGTATTTGCCAATATTTTGTTGTGGATCTTTGCATCTGTGTTCATCAGGGACACTGGTCTGTAATTTTCTTTTTTTGGTAGCATCTCTGTCTGGTTTGGGGATCAAGGTGATGTTGGCATCATAAAAGCTATTTGGAAGTGTTCCCATTTTTTCCATTTCATGAAAGAGTCCTGCCAGGATTTATAGCAGTTCCTCTTAAAAGGTTTGAAAGAATTCATTAGTGAATACATCTGGGCCTGGGCTTTTGTTTTTGGGCTGATATTTGATCACCATTTTAATTTTATCAATAGTTATGGCGATGTTTAGATATGCTACATCCTCTTTATTCAACAGTGTAAGGTTATAAGAGTACAGTAATTCATCCATACTTCCAGGTTCTCATTTTTAGTGACATAGAGTTTCTCATCGTGGTTTCTGATTACCCTTTGAATCTCTGCAATATTGGTAGTGATCTCCCTTTTTAATTTCTAATACAAGTTATCAAATTTCTCTCTCTTTTGTTAGTTTTACCAGTGGTCTATCAATCTTGTTTATTTTTTCAAAGAATCAACTTCTGCTTTCTCTGATCTTTCAGATTATATTTTGGGTTTCCACTTTATTGACTTCAGCTCTCAGCTTTGTTATTTCCTCCTATCTCCCTATTTTTGCTTCCTTTTGTTGAGCACTTAGTAATTTTATGAGCTGTGTCATTAAGCTATTCAGTTATTCTGTTGATCCCCTTCTTCCTTTCTGATGTGTGCTTTCAAAGCTATAAATTTTCCTCTCTGGGTCGCTTTTGCTGTGTCCCATAGCTTCTGATAGTTTGTGTCTCTATTGTCATTTGTTTCCAAGAAAGCTTTGATTTTATTTCCAACTCACTGGTTATTCAGTATTAGGATGTATAACTTTCAGGCATTAAAGATTTTCTTCTGTATCCCTTTGTATTTCACATATGATTTCAGGGTCTTATGGTCAGCGAAGGTAGCCTGCAAAATTTCTATCTTCTTGATATTATGGAGGTATGTTTATGTGCTGGCATGTAGTCTATCTTGGAGAATGTCCCATGTATATTGTAGAACAATGTGTATCCAGGTTTCTGAGGGTGGAGTGTTTAGTGTGTATATGGATATGTATTAGGCCTCTTTCTTCCATTTCTCTTTTCCGATCTAGTATATATTTGTTGGGATTTAGTGTGGTTGACCTATCTAGTGTTGACAAAGCCCTGTAGAGGTCTCCTAGATTATTGTGTTGTTATCAATATTATTTTTCAGATATGTCAACAATTGCTTTAAATATTTTGCTGGCCCCTCATTCGGTGCATGTATGCTTAGGACAGTGATTTCTTCCTGCTGTACATATCCCTTGATTAGTACAAAATGTCATCTTTGTCCCTTATAACTTTCCTGAGTATAAATTTGCATCACTGATATTAGTATGGCCACTCCAGATTTTTTACAACTCTAGTGTTGTTTTCTTGGATGGTTTTCCTCCAGTCTTTTGAGTCTATGTTTAAGCTTCATATCATGTTTATCTAAAGAAAGCTTCATATCATCTCTATCATCTCTGTGTATTATAACTATACTGATTTTATTTTTCTGAAATACCACAGATGAGTGAGTGATACTTTTCTGTACCTATCTTTCTCCCTCTGACGCATTTTGGTCAGCATAATAGCCATGGCCATCAGTGAAGAGTAAAATTTAATGACTACATTTTTTCCTGAGAGCTGCATAATATTCCATTGTGTATATGTACCACAGTTTCTTTAGCCACTCATTCGTTGTCAGGCATCTGGGTTTTTTCCCAGATTCTGGCTGTTAAAAATAGAGATGCAGGGGCCCGGGAGATAGCATGGAGGTAAGGCGTTTGCCTTTCATGCAAAAGGTTATCTGTTCAAATCTCGGTGCCCCATATGGTCCCCCGTGCCTGCCAGGAGCAATTTCTGAGCATGGAGCCAGGAGTAACCCCTGAGCACTGCCGGGTGTGACCCCCCAAAAAAAAAAAAACAAAAAAAAATAGAGATGCAATGAACATTGCTGCGCAGAGGGAATTTTAATATTGTATTTTTGTGTTCCTAGGGAATATTTTTAGGGGTGATAAACTTGGATTATATGGAAGCTCAATTTCCAGTTTTTTGAGGAGTCTGCATATTGTTTTCCAGAAAGGATGGATTAATTGGCATTCCCACCAGTAGTGAAAGAGAGTTTCTTTCTCTCCACATCCTCCTCCCAGCACTGATTGTTCTTGCTTTCTGGTAATGGGTGCCACTCACTTTGGCATGAGAAGGTACCCCATTTTTGTTTTGATTTGCATCCCCTTGATGCTTAGGAATATGAACCATTCTGTTATGTATGTTTTGGTCATCTGTATTTCTTCTTTGAGGAAGTGATTTTTCATTACTTCTCCCTATTATTTGATGGTGTTAGATATTTTTCTTGTTATGTTCTGCCTTTGCCATGTATATCATACATTAGCCCCTTTTCTGATGAGTATTGAGTGAATAGTTTCTCCCATACTGTGGGTGACCTTTGTATCCTAGTCACTGTTTTCTATGATGTGCAGAAGCTTAATATAGTCCTATTTGTTTATCTCTGCTTCCACTAATTTGGGCAGTGAAGTTTCCTCCCTTAGATGCCCTTAGTCTCAATAACACAAAGTATTTGATCTATGTGTTCTTTATACCTTATGGTTCATCTTCTGAAATCAAGTGTTCTTTATACCTTATTGTTCATCTTCTGAAATCAAGGGTTTTAATAATATTTGATTTGATCTTTGTGCATTGTGTTAGATAGATATCTGAGTTAACTTTATTTTTGCATGTGGGTAGCCAGTTGTCCCAACATCACTTCTTGAAGAGGCTTTCATTGCTCCATATGTGTTTCTTGCCTCTTTATCAAAGATTAATGGGTTGTGTGTCTGGGGAAAATTATCTGAATACTTAAGTCTATTCTATTGCTCTTAGGGGCTGTCATTATTGGAATAACATGCTGTTATAATAACTATTTCTTTGGAATATAATTTAAAATTGAGAAAATTGATGCATACATCTTCTTTTTCCTAAGGTTTGCTTTAGTTATTTGTGGGTATTTATTGTTAAATTAATTTGTACAATGCTTTGGGGAGTATTGCCATTTTTATGATGATGTTTATCCTTCTAATACATAAACAAGGTATTTGTCTGCATTTACTTTTTTACTCTTATTTCTTGAATTAGTGCTTTGTTATTTTCTATGTGTGGGTACTTCTCCTCTTTAGCTAAGTTAACTCCAATGTATCTGTGTTTCTGTGTCATTATTGTGAATGGAACTTTTAAGGTATATTTCTTTTCTATTATTTATAAGTAGACCATTCAGTTTTGCATGTCAAATTTGTACCTGTCCAAATTTCTATACAAATATATTGTTTTAGAGGCTTTTGATAAAGAATTTAGAATTTTCTAAATATAGTATTATGCCTTCTGAAAACAGTGAGAGCTTTACTTCTTCCTGTCCTATCTGGATGCGCTTAATATCTTTTTCTTGTGCAATTGCTTAGGCAAGTAATTCTAGTAATGTGTTGAATAGGAACAGTAAGAAGGAGTAGCCTTGTCTTGTTCCAGATTTTAGAGGAAAAGCTTTTAGTTTGTCTTCGCTGAGTATAATATTGGTTAATGGCCTTGACTATACTGAGAAAAGTTTCTTCCATTCCCATGTTGTTGAAATTTTTATCAGGAATGGATGTTGGAGAGTATCAAAAGCTTCCTCAGCATCTAGTGATATGATCATATGTTTGTGTATTTTCTTTTGTTTGCATGATGGATTATTTGAATGATTCTAGTTATGCTAAATCATCTTGCATATCTGAAAAGAAATCAACTCGTTCATGGTGTGTCAAATTGATGATGCATTTTATCCTTTTTCTAGGATTTTTGAGGATCTTTGAATTTGGGTTCATCAGAGATATTGGTCTCTATGTAGTTTTTTCTTTCTCTCTCTCTTTCTGTCTCTTTTATCTCTCTCTGTCTTTCTTTCCTTCCTTCCTTTTTACTTTCTCTTTCTTTTTTTCCTTCTTTCTCTCTCTCACTTTCTTCATTCTTTGTTTCTTTGTTCCTTGGTTTCTTTCTTTCATTCACTCTTTCTTTCTTTCTCTCTTTCTTTCTTTCTTACTTTCTTCATTCTTTGTTTCTTTGTTCCTTGGTTTCTTTCTTTCATTCACTCTTTCTTTCTTTCTCTCTTTCTTTCTTCCTTTCTTTCTTTCTCTCTCTCTCTCTCTCTCTTTCTTTCTTTCTTTCTTTCTTTCTTTCTTTCTTTCTTTCTTTCTTTCTTTCTTTCTTTCTTTCTTTCTTTCTTTCTTTCTTTCTTTCTTTCTTTCTTTCTTACTTTCTTCATTCTTTGTTCCTTGGTTTCTTTCTTTCTTATTTTCTTTCTTTAATTTCTTCCTGTTTTTGCTCATCTTGTCTCTTCTATTGGTATCACTGTGATATTAGTTTCATAAAAATTATTTTGTAGTGTCTCTGTTTCTTCAATTTTCTGGAAGAACCTGGAAAGGATCGGCATTAGTACCTCTTGAAAGTTTTGAAAGAATTTGTTAGTATATATAATTGGGCCTGGCTTTTTTGATTTGGAGAACAATTTTGGTTGCCATTTTAATTTACTAAATAGTGATGAGTCTGCTTAGATATGCTAGGTAATCCTGGTTCAATAATGGAAGTATATAACAATTCAAAAAATTTATCCATCTCTTCCAAGTTTCTCTTGTTTTGTGGCATAGAATTTCTCAAAATAGTTTCTGATTATCCTTTAAATCTCTGTAGTATCTGTATTGATCTCCCTATTTTCATATCTTTTTAAAATTTTTTAATCTATTTTTAATTATGTTTTATTTTAACAATGATGCAAAGAAAGAGGACAAGATAAAGTTACAGTGAATGAACGATCATCCAAAAACAGAGTTCTCAGCAGAAATCGCCCTGCTGACACCTTAACTTTGAACTTACATTCAAAGAGCATTAAGAAAAATAAAACCGGGGCGGGTGCAGTGGTGCTAGTGGTACGATGTCTGCCTTGCAAGCGCTAGTCTAGGATGAAACAAGGTTCGATCCCCCGGCATCCCATATGGTCCCCCAAGCCAGGAGCGACTTCTGAATTCATAGCCAGTAGTAACCCCTGAGCATCACTGGGTGTGGCCCAAAAACCAAAAAAAAAAATAATATCCGAACACATGTACAATTACTTTGTCCCTCAAGTCCCCAGTTTGTAGTACATTATAACTTTTCTTAGTGGTACACCAAGCAATCTAAAGCCATAAAATTGATGTAACTCCTTAAACTTGAAAGCATAGTAGATCTTTAAATTTCCATGCACATGCATATTAATTTACGTTAGCCTCAAAAGTTTATGTTGTTACTTTTTAAGGCTTAGAGTCAATGGGCATTGTAAAAACGGTGTTAGAGTGGCAATTATCATTTGCATAGACAAACAAAATATGGGTAACATGGGAAGAAAAAGCCTTGGCCTAAATACATGGAGACCCTACCCCTGCAGGTTCCTGGCATAAGATCAACTCTGGGCTCCAAGCAAACTAGTTTGTCCAATCAAGGTCATTAACTGTAGCTCCACTAGTTTTATTGTTCATACAGTCTTTGTTGTTGGTATAATGTTTCTGTATTGAAGATCCTGGGTTCTGTATATCCTATATTGAAGTCAAGATGGTGCGGAGCGTTCTCTAATTTCCACTCACGATTAAAGGGCAATGCAGAAAACCCTGTTCAGTAAGCAGGTCATTGTTTTTGTTAAGTCTTCTCAGTGTTAAGGGAAGACTCTTTTGAGTAGATCAATGTATGAGCAGCAGTAGGGTGTTCCCTGGTAGAGGATTGCTTCCAGGTGATGCTATAGACAAATTTCTATGTTTCCAATTTATTAAGTCTTCTCTCACTATTTCTTTGCGCCTTTGCTACTGGTTTATTAATCTTCTTTAATTTTTCAAAAAAACTACTTGTACCTTCATTGATCTTTTGTATTGTTTTATGAAATTTCATTCCATTAATTTCTGCCCTAACCTTTGTTTTTTCCTATTGCCTATCAATTTTTTGATTATTCTGTTGATCCCATATTTATAAATGGTGTCATATGCTATTTTTGGTCTCCTTCCTTTTTCCTGATGTGTGCTTACAAAGATATACATTTTCCTATTAGTACAGCTTTAGCTGTGTCTCAAAATTTTTGATGATTTATGTTTTTATTTGCTCTTGTTTCCAGGAATTATTTGATTTCTACTTTGTGTTATTGAACTTTTGTTCAGTGGTGATCTGTCTAATTCACTGGTGTTAAAGTTTCTCCTCTGTTTCTCCTTGTAGTTCATTTCAATCTTCAGTTTATTGTGATCTGAGAAGGTAGTTTAAAAAAATCTATTCTTGTGATTTTATGAAGGTATGATTTATGGGCCAGTATGTGGTCTATCCTGGAGACTGATCCATGAACATTGGAGAAGAATGTGTATTCAATTTTCTGGGGGTGAAGATACACACATACATACATTTATATATGTATATGTATATATATATATATACTAAACTACTTTCTTCCATTTCTCTTTTTAGAGCTACTATATTCTTGTTGAGTTTCAGCCTGTTAGATCTATCAAGGGGTGACAGGGTGGTGTTTGAGTCTCTCACTATTATTGTGTTTCTATTGATGTCTTCTTTCAGAATTGTCAATAATTGTTAAATCATTTGCTGTTCCCTCACTGTGTGCATATATGTTTATGAGTTTGATTTTTCCCTGTTGTACACATATATTCATTATTATAAAATATACTTCTTAGTCCCTTATAACTTTTTAAGCATAAAGTTTGTGTCATCTTATATTAGTATGGCTGACCAGGTTTCTTTGCGGGAGTTAAATTACTTGCTTGGATGATTATTGATTTTGAGTCTATGTTTGGTCCGATATTCAGATGTGTTACTGTAGATAGAAGAATGTTGGATTCAGTTTTGGGATCCATTTTACTACTTCATGTCTCTTCACTGGTTTATGTATGCCTTTGACACATAGAAGGGTAATTTTCTTAGGATTTGGTGTCATCTTTACTAAGACTTTGGTGTGTCTGTTGGTGCTTCTTATCTTAAATTAGACCTTTGTCTTTTAAGGCTCTTTTTGAGTCTGTAAAATTTCTGATTTCTTGTTTGTCAGGGAATCTATGTATGCTTCCTTCAATCCTGATTGTGAGTCTGGTCGTACTATTCTAGACAAATCATTCATTTGGCTGAGTTTTATCAGTGTAATCACCACTTTCTATGGGTCTGGAGAGTCTTGTGACACTTATGCTATAAATTTTATGAATGCTCTTTAAAGTAATTTTCCTTCTTGATAGTCAAGGACTGCCAGAGACCAAACCCTGATATGGAATTTTGCAGGACAAGCTACTTTATGTGGCCTGAATACATAACCTAGGCATTAGCTATTAACTAGCCGCAAGAAATGCGCAGCATTCTAACAGTAGCACATTCCAGGAAGCTTGAGACATCTTTGAAGCTTCACTATCTTAGGGTGAAAATGTTTCCTGTGTAAAGATAGCATGCAAAGTTTATTCACAGGATACTCCCTGTAGAGACTGTCTGTAATGCTGGCTGTTCCTTCTTGCTTCCTCTTCACCCCCTGTTTAATCGTGCTTAAGAGTCTGTACTTATCAATAAAGTGAGACCTTGATAAGGCAGTTTTTCTTGGTCTCTGTCTCTTCTTTCTCCCCATTTTCTTTACAGGCTGGGCCCCCTCTATACCCACGGAATAACGAAGTCCAGCAGGATGGACAAGTGGCGCCCTCAATGTGGACGTAGAGTACGGACCCCCCAGTCAGACAGAACCGGACAAACCTCGAGGGCCTGTTCGGAGACGCCAGTCAAACCCCATCAGGGCAGCATGGACAGATAGGAAAATCTGTGCAAAACCCCAGCAGGGTGATATGGACTACTTTGTGCACATTTACATTTCCGTCCCATCAGAATGGCTCAGCATTTGTCTAAAGAGCTGCCTTTGTCAAGAAACTGAAGGCATCTCTCAGGGAAAGAAATGTTAAGGTTTAAAGAAAGAACATATTTTTTTCTCTCTTTGTTCATAACAATTGCCCATGCTTTATCATAACTGACCCAGAATTTCATCCTTCATAATGGCAAAAAGTGGGCTGAGAAATATCATTCTAATGGTGGAAGGCCAGAAGGATGTTACAAATATCATCTTTAGTGACCGCAGAAACAGCAACTTCTTTCTGTAGTTGAATCCTGCTCGCACCCTTTGTCTCATTCAGCCTCTCTCGCCACCTCTAGGGCAAGCTCTGAGACTTCCCTCCACTCCGTTCCCAATGTAATTAATTATTCATGTCAGACATATCCTTTGCCTCCTATTGCAGTTGTTCTCCTCCTGCCTAACTGTCTTTACCCCACTCTGTCTCTTCCCCCTGAGGAGCCCCTTTATCCAAGGGATTCCCAAACCTTGGAGAATGACACTGCCCATTATCATGTCCCTGACCTGCTGCTTCACGCGACTGCACCATTACGGCCTTCTCCATCTCCCCCTATTCTGGATTTTTGTGCCCTGACCTTCATTGTTCCACCCCCTCTTAAGACTATAGAAAAGGAATTACTTGGCCAAATTGAAGATCTTACATGAATTTTGAGCTTTCAAGAACAGGTTGCTTTCCTTAATTCACAAGTTTCTGCCTTTCAGGCTTTCCCCCGCCCTCCTGAATCTAAAGTTCTCTGTCCTATGCTCACCCAATCCCAAGGGCTAGACTCCCCTCTTGAGAATCCATTAGAGGCCGGACCTCGCTGACCAGAGGGAGAGGCTGATAAGGGTGAGGCTGAGTGCCTTTAGGCAGAAACCACTGACGCCTACAGATAATCATGAGGGCCCAGTGAGCAGGAGAATTACAGAATATCAGCAGCTAAGGCATAAAACCTTGCGAGATCTGCACATTGCTGTTAAAACTTATGGGCGTAATGCGCTGTTTACAAAGTGCATTCTTGATGCCCTTTCAGCTGTGGGGCAGTTGCTCCCATGTGAATGGGTTAAAGTTACCATTGCTCTCCTCACCAGAGCTCAATTTCTTACTTGCCACGCCTACTTCCTGGAGCATTGTCAAAGCATCGCTACCAAAAAAACAGGGTCTCAGGGCACCCCCTGGACTTATGAACAACTAAGTGGACAAGGTCGCTTCTCTTCCAAGGACATGCAGAAGCGTGTGTCCACAGAGGTGTTAGCCCAAAACACCACCACAGCTCTGGGGACCTGGAGGGCAATTCCCTTTAAATTGTTGGCTGTAACCCCATCACCTTATTGTGAAAAGTGCTCAAAAGGGTTATAGTGAGTTTATTAATCACCTGCCGTAAACAGCTGAAAGAGGCTGGGGGAAGAGGGTATTGATAATAAGGATAACTTCTTAAATGACATGATCCAAATGTGTAGTAAGGCTAACCCGTTTGCCCATAAGGTTTTTCAGACGGTTCACTTGGCCACTAGTACCCCTTTAATCAAGCAGCCAACAAAGAATGTTTTAAGTGTGGAAAAAAGGGACATTTTCCACGGGCCAGCCCCGGGCCCTTCTTTCAGCCTTCTTCCTGCCAGCCTTGGGGAACAGCCAGCTCAGGCCCTGCACTCCCACTTGCAGTCTTCCAATTCACCTTGAAATAAACCAATTTTTGTTATTCAATAGAAATCTAGAAAGTGGCGTCTCTTGCATATTCTTAAAGCAATTAATAAGACCATGATCCCCATGTGTGCTTTTGCAACCCGGACTCCTCACCCTGGTTAACATAATTCCTAATTCCGATAAATTAGTAATTGATCTTAAAAGATTGCTTTTTCGGTGTATCCTGGCTTCCTCCTGTCTATATATCCTCTCTAAACTGCAGGCTGGTCCTTTCCAGCTTGGGGTTTTGGGAAGCCCCATGTGCGAAGCCTGCTCTCTTACTTGGGTGGCTAGGGGTCTTGATGGCTCCTAGCTGCCCTCTCTTCGACCCTCGGCCTCCAGGCCGTCTGGGGTGGAAACCGCTCGGGGGCTAACGCCCACGCACGTACCTCATATATTAAGAATATTCCCAATCCTTATGTTTTTGTTTGTGAATCCAGAATGTCTATTAGAATTCTGCCCTTTCCCACTCCCCTATAAAGCTTATTTTTTTATTCTTTATTCTTATCCTCTCAATCGCACTGACCCACCTAACTCTGTTTAACTTCACTCCTTAGCCATCCTAATCACAGACCAATACTATTCATTATGTTTAACAACCCCGAACTATTTCAAAAGACATACTATGGACAA
>PVKC010018353.1:0-19696 GCA_004027635.1 Crocidura indochinensis
GAAAAATAAAAGTTATTTTTGCAACAATCCTCAGATACAATGAGAGGAGGGCTGGAACTCCCAGCTCACTTCATGAAGCTCACCACAAAGAGTTGTGAGTGCAGTTATAGAAATAACTACACTGAGAACTATCATAATCATGTGAATGAATGAGAGAACTGGAAAGCTTGTCTAGAGTACAGGTGGGGGTGGGGTTGGATGGAGGGAGATTTGGGACATTGGTGGTGGGAATGTTGCACTAGTGAAGGGGGGGGTGTGTTCTTTACATGACTGAAACCCAATCACAATCATATTTGTAATCAAGATGTTTAAATAAAGAAAAAATATTTAAAAAGATAGCTACCCCCACCTCCATCCTTGGAAATAAAATGTAACCTTAAGTTTAATATTTTCCTGTAGGATAAAAATGTAACTTTTAGTGGTGGTCTGTGAAGCTTTAACAATTGTCTCTTTATGTAACTTTTAGTGGTGGTCTGTTAAACTTTAGCAATGTCTCTTTGTGTAATATGTAACACTGGTAGCAGTCTGTTAGGTTTTAATAATTGTTTGCTAAATAGGCCTTTCTTCTGAGTTATATTGTTTTCTTAGTAATAGATAACACTGGTAGTGGTCTGTTAAAATTTACTGATTGTTTCTCTGGTTACTGAATATCTCTAAAAATTGATGATGACGCTGGCTGTTCCTTTGAAAAGCACTCTATAAAAACTATGCTTAAGTAATGGGTCAGGGTCACTGCTTTGGCTCTGACACTGACTTGCCAGAAAATAAACCACCTGTGCCACTTGCATGGTTCCACCCCTCTTTGAAACTCTTGAGGTGCTGCTTGGGAGAAGGGAGGACTGATCCCCGACCCTAACACCTAAAGTAAATGTTTCACATTTTAAAATGACATAACATTTTTAAATTGTTATTTTTTAAGCATGATTTAAGTGCTGAGATAGCCTCAAGTTTAACTGTTGTTTAAGTGTTAAGCCATAATATTTACTATTTTTTACCATTCAGGGGAAAACTCACCAATCTCTTAGCCATAGCAGTGATTTTCAAGTCACTTGTAGGAGAAGGACTTTAAAAAGGGGAGAAAAATCCAATTCATTTTTGATGTATATTTATCTAAATTAAGTAAAACTTTTAATAATTGCTCAATAAAATTTCAAAAAGAGACCATGAAATTTCTTTACCAAACTTGATAAATTTAAAAAAGAAAAAATAATTATGGCAATGGAACTATAGATGCCAGTTGTAGTTTTAGAGATTTTACCTTCAGTTTATTCCTGTAGATCTTTTTTGTTGTTGAATGAAAAATAGAATTCTGTTTCAAGCAGATAAGTGGCTATAAATAGCAGCACTTTTTTTTAAAACAGCTAACCTTTCAATTTCAGGACACTAAAATTAAGCTGATCCAGAATCTTAGAAGTAGAAAATTTTAATTTTACTTAAAACATGGGAAAAAGTTCTCATAATCAAAATACAGCAATCAGACAGAAGCAAAAAGAATTAGTTATAAGTAATAAAATGATCTATGTATTTTAACACTTTCAATGTTTTCGTATCTACTTCACTCACAGCTGCATGAGCAGGAGGGGTCATGAAAGTTTGCACTCCTATTTCACTGCAGCATTATTTATAATTGCTAAGATCTAGAAACAACCAAAGCATCCAAAGTAGATGACCAGATCAAAGAAATTGGTGGTGTAATACTCAGCAATATGAAAAGATGAAGCCACATGATTTGCAACTACGTGGATAGAACTAGAGAGTATAATGCACAATGAAGTTAGCATAAACTGAATTATATCTACTTAATTCAGTCAGCAAATACTGAGTTCATAAAATACTGAATTGTAAGGAGAGGAACAGATGTCAAATGATCTCCCTCATATGTGAGATATGAAGAATCATAATAAAGGACTAAGAAATGGTCAAAGACAATGGAACTGCTAAATTGGTTTATGGGACTGAGCTGGGAAACAAGGGAAGGGTAGAAAGGGTCCTTTTGGGATGATGTTATAAGGAAGAGAACATTCTAGGAGTGGTTGTCATGAAATTATTCACAGTACTTTAAATTATGGTCTATGAAAAAAGACCAAGTTTTTCTAAAACTAACATTATACACATTTGTGACTTATCACTGGACAAGTAGGATTAATTTTCATTTTATAATTATAGGTGCCTTTACCTGACTGCTTTCATTTGTTCTTCAGCAAGTTTTAAGTATTTATTCTGCTTACCCTGCTAATGATATCTTATTTATTCATCTTGCTTTTGTTCAGGAATTCTGCTGGCATCCATTGGATCATTATCTTCAACTAAGCTGAGCCAAATTGTATTTTATTTGTCACACTTCATGATAGCTAGTAATGATGAGACCTTCTTGTCATATGATACATTTTTTTCAGAGGTAGCACTGATGAAACCATATGTGCTTCATGAGCAAGTTCTGATTTTATATGTTTGAGAGGAGAATATTTTTAAGAAAACCATTCAAATTCATTTTCTGTGTTTCTTCCTTTTATTTCAAGTTGGTAGCCATGTAGGTCATTTGTACTTCTTAGCCCCTGCACTTTCCTCAGTTATGGAAATAGAATTATCTTAGGAATAATAGGTCATTACTATGCTTTGCACAATATTTTGCTCATAACTAATAATTTTTTTCCTGGCCCAACAGATAATGGGAGCAGGGGTGAAAGGAGTGAGGTCTGTGAGGACAAATGATAAAAGAAGTGGTATTTCTGGAATATGTGAGAGGAACTAAGACTTGTAAGTCCTACAATCAGTAGTAAATTGAGTCTGCACCCTAGAAAGACTGTGTTTAGCCTTGACAATGACCTTCATTCTGCATAAGAAGAGCAAAGTCCCTGGACTGGTGAGGCAAATATAGACAAGAGTGGATGTTTCCACAGAAACCACTGTGGACCCTTGTACTTCAGTGGGTGACCTAATCATGCTATTTGCATATAACTTGAAGATCTCATGCCACAGATTTTCCCAATGTCTAAGTTTTTTTTTTCTTATGATCCACTCCAAGTGGAGTTCTAAAGGTGGGCTTAAGATGACTTAAAATATAAAGAAATGTGACATTGCATGTATATTGAGTATGTAAAGATTCATATTGTATAATCTCTCCTCCCTCAGGCAATAATTACCTTTAAAATATTTTAAAATGAGTTTCTTTCCCTGTGATATTATTTCTGTTTTACATAGAATACTAATAAGAAAGTATGGCTATTGCTTCCAGTTCTTGTAACTTCTGAACTTATATCATTAAATACCGTTCTTAGCATTCCCATTTGTTCAACTGAAGTATGTGAATAAAGTTGGCATTCATTCAAGAAAAATTTTTCACTGGTTGATTTTAAAACCTATGGAAATTACAAGTAAGAGATAGGATTCATAAGATGTTAGAATCTTTTTAAAAAATTATCACCAAACAGAAAAAACCTAAATCAAACTCCTGTCTAATGTTATTTATTTAGATATACATAATCCTTAAAAACTGATATTTAGATTTGATGTCATCACATTTGATCTAGACTTGTGAATTTTATACATGGTTCTTCTAATAGCTGCACAATTAGATAGAGATTTTGTCCTTAAAAGACCAAGTAAAATAAAGTAAATTTGAATAAATTATATTGGCCATTCATTGTCTCTGTCACCAGAAGAAAAGAAAATAAAGTTTACTTCATAGTATTGTTGCAAAAACCTTTTGTGATATTTTTGAAGATCTTTAGACATTCTAAAAGTCTGATAACAAGTTATTTATTTAATGAATTGTTGGATGTCTGGCTCTGTTTTTCTTTTCTGCCTGCCTCACACTCCCCTGCCTTCTACAATAATCCTGTTTAATATGACTGATTTAGGTAGAGGTGACCATTATGTTTAGCTGTTTAAAATCTACAAAAATTTAACTTTAGTTATGTGACTCAAATAAGGAAAATAATAATCATCTCAGGGATTCCTGCAGAAAAAGATGTTTTCACTTTTCCATCTCTGGACTCATAGGCCTATGAGCCCCCAGCTACCAGATTTATTCTCCCACTCCTATATGTGTCTGAGCCTGAACAGGGTGAAATCATAAGGGAGCAAGAGATAGGCCTATTGTTTATTTAAATATTTGAATCCAACCAATGTTTGGACAATGAATCTTCTACTTTTCAGTTATATGAAGCATGTTATACCATTTTTTCATAAGGTTTTTTTGTTTGTTTGTTTTTGTGGTTTTTGGGTCACACCCAGCAGTGCTCAGGGGTTACTCCTGGCTCCATGCTCAGAAATTGCTCCTGGCAGGCACGGGGGACCATATGGGGCAACGGGATTTGAACTGATGACCTTTTGCATGAAAGGCAAAAGCCTTACCTCCATGCTATCTACCGGGCCCCCATATTTTCATAAGTTTTATGGTGTACTTTATGGTGTAGTTCTTTCCATTGTAACTAATAGGGTTTTCATTAAAAGCTTGCTCAGAGGCTTTGAAGGCAGACTACGTATATTGGATTCCCACTTCTTTCATTCACCAACTTTGTGGTCAAATAAAACACTGTAACTTTAATTCCTCAGGTTTCTTCACTATAATAAAAGCATAATAATATAATAGCAACTTTCTTAAGTAGCAAACATTAATCTTGTATATGTTTATTACTAACACAGTGTCTGACCCATGAAGATACTCAGTAAATACAAACCATTATCACACTGAATAGTGTTAAACAAAAATAAATTTACTGTGCTAAGAATAGGGGCATGTAGGAAAAAAGAGATAATACAGGGGTAAGGTATTTGCCTTATGAACAGCTGACCTGGGTTCCACCTGAACATCACCAGGAGTGATTCCTAACTTAGAACAGAGCCAAGAATAAACTCTGAGCATAGCCTGATGTGGCCCCAAATCCAAAAAAATGTAGCCAAATAATAGTATAGGAATCAAGAAACAATTAAGCAAAGTTAAAATAGAGGAAATAAGACACATTAAAATTAAATGCAATACAAAGAAAAGTGAAGAAATTCTTGGGCATAAAATAGGAGCTTTAAAGTGAAATCAAATTTTTGTAATTGATGATGCCAGCAGCACAAAGTCCAGGAATCAAAAGTTGCCTAGTAGGATGCCCAGACATTCTATTTATTTTATTTTTAATGGAATATTTGATTCTGGCACTGAGACAAAAATTCAATGGATTGCACTAACCAGTAGACATTCTAAACGGGCAGAATTTTTCCTTAGCTATTTCAGTACTTTAGTCATAAATTTTCCTTAATTTTTTTAGTCATGTTAAGGGAATTATATAAAACTTCATTATTAAGTTTCTAGTTTCTTGAGATTTTTATAATATAGAAGAGAGTTCTACAGACATGTTGTAACAGATATTTAATTGAATGCAGTTCCAATCTAAAGCTCTTATTAGTGTATGAGTCAAGAAAAATGATAATACATCAAAAATCAAATTATTCTGTGTTAAAATAGGACAGAGTAGATAGCAGATACTCTATGAAAATTGTAATTTACATTAGCTTTTTGTTGTCTTCTTTGAAGTATTGTTAAAGCAGATAGCAAAAGGTTAACTTTGAAAACTTTGAAAAACTAGTAAATTCTTTTGCTTTGACCAAAATGCAAGAATTTAAACAGAACAAAAAATAATGCAAGGGTTGGAAAGATAGTATTGTGGGTAAGATGCTTTCCTTGCATGTGTTCAACCTAGATTTGATCCCTGGCATCACATATGGTCACCTGTCATCCCCTGTCATCGTCAAGAGTGATCTCCAAGCATAGACACAGGAGTAAGACCTGAGCACCATCACATGTGTTCCCTAAATCCCCAACCAAAGAAAGAAAAAATAACTTCATGTCTGATTTAAATCAAATACTTTTATTAAATTTATTTTTACTGCTGATACATAGTTATCCTAAAAATATTGTTCTCATAATTATTAAGGACATTTTTATTACCTTCCCTATAAAATGAATTTGTAAGCATGCTCTGGAATTGAAGCGCAAAAATATCACAAAAGGCTGCATACAAATTGAACAATTTTACATTGACTAAAATGGAATCTATTTGAATATTTTATAACTGATCATTTTTATAGTATTAACATTTCAAAATAATTTCAAGAAAAAATTAAACAACATAATCCCTATTATTCTCTATTTGGCGTTCCATGTCTCTAAAATGCTTGTGATTTAGATGATATATAATTATGTGCACACAGCCACTACTGCTAAGCTCTTTTAAATCAATAGATAATTACTATGGTATTAAATTCACACATACACTACACAGATGGCCAGAGAATGCAAGAATTCTTATTTTCTTTAGTTTTTCTTGGCTCTCCATGAGGAGAAACAGGCACTGGAATTTGAAGGGAAAATTATCTTTTTTTTTTAATAAAATCTTTCCATTCTATAAAGTAAATTATATTAATATTTTCTTAATTTTGTGCTAACTTCCTGTGTGGTTTTCCCTCCTCTTTATCCTGAAATCAGGCATAGGGAAAACTTTGCAGTCTGTAAAGTATGAGGCAAGTTTTGTGTTGTCCTTGTGACAAGACTTTATTGTGTGGACCCAGTTTTAATACCTAAGAATCCTTTTACTCAGGGCCGGAGAGATAGCATGGGGGTAGGGTGTTTGTCTTGCATGCGGAAGGAAGGTGGTTCAAATCCCAGCATCCCATAAGGTCTCTTGAGCTTGTCAGGAGCTATTTCTGAGCATACAGTCAGGAGTAAACCCTGAGTGCTGCCAGGTGTGACCTCCCTCCCCCCGAAAAAGAATTCTTTTACTCACCATTCTACCCTTTGTTCACCTTAATGGTGGAGTGTGTCATCCTGTGTGTGATTTACCAAGACTCTGAGCAGAGAACGAATTGAAGAGCTCACTTTCCAGTTTCTTTAGGACATCTTTCATCTACATGTCCAGTGGTTCCTGGGAGCTAGCCAGGAAAAGTGAAGTCCAGGCAGGACAGACAGAGATAATTTGCCCATCATTTCTTTTCCCCAACCCAAGGTCAAACTGTCTTTCTCTTTTCTGGGTTACCAAGACTGGGTCTACAACTATTAGATTTTGAGTTCTTTTCTTGATTTAATGTAAACATTCTGTGTTCCAATCAACAATGCTGGGTCCCAGATATGTTAATGACATACTCTTCTCAGGAAAGCCTAATTTACAAGCCTATTTTTTATATGAGATTTGAAAAATCTCATTCTGGATTTCAGTTACTAAATGTTAGCTCTATCTTCCGTTTGTAACAGTCAAAATCTATCCTGAAATAAAGTAATGCCAGTGAAAGACTGAGGAAAGAAGAACCAAAAACAATTTTTGAAAAGATTAAAAAATTTTAAATTATTTAATTAGAACCAACTAACATGTTATGTATTCAGATAGTGAAAACATAGATATGCAGTGTTACAATCAACAAGTTAATATGTTTAGACATCCTGATGGTTTATAAAAATGTATTGAAAATAATGTCAATTGTAATACAAATTTAAACTTGAAAACAGAAAGGGAAGAATAAATATATTTGAAGAATGTTTGAGAAATACTATTGTAATTTGAAGATTTTTCAAATGCAGCAATTTCTCAAAATATATTACACAAGTGCTAGTTACTGAGAGGTTCTTTTTTAGTTATTAAGTTCTATCAGTTCCAAGCTGCCCATCCTTTCAAAAAAATTTTATTTCTTCTTCTGCTTTATGAATCTAGGGGTTCTGGCTACTTCCTGCAGTTGCTTCCTTTAGGTTGTTGTGGTTATTTTCATGTAACTTATCTTTAACTTATACTTAAAATTTACTTATTGTCTAACTTGTTCTTCTGTGCAATATAAATTCTCTCATTTAAATGACGAGATTGATACAATTGATATACTTTTGTGGACCTTATAAATTGTTTTGAATATTTTACTATCATGATGATGATGCAGATCATATCCCCAAATATAGCAATTATTTGGAAAAAATTAGACACATTTTACAACTAAAAAAATAGATAAATGTTATTGGGATAGGTTCAAATCAAACTCTCTTTTTGCCTAATTTTTCCATTTTTCTTACTGCCTCTACCTCTAGACTCAAAATTCACATCAAATTTCTGCATGCTCCTGGTCTGGTAAAATACATAATAATAGTTTCAAAGATGCCCACAGCCTGTTAAAAGACAAACTAAAGCACACTAAGTGCTTCAAGAGTTGATGTGAACAATCATCTGTTTCAATTGGGCAGCACCAAAACTCAGGGTGGCCTTCTGCAGAGCAGAACTGAGAAAAACTGCTGAGCAGATGGCTAAGTAAACATGAAAATGATTTGATTGGATCTAGCTTAAGTGGTCACCTTTTATGGGATGGTCCAGTTGGCTATTCTTGGTAGGGTGTTCTTAAATTTTGTTTTCTGAGATATAAGAGCTTTTACTGGAATTGACTTGGGTTTGTTTAGGTTTCAGTTTGTGTGTATAGGCTACAACCTTGAGAGCCACCTCCATCCTCTTTTTTAAAATTACTTTAATAAACTCAATCCATAGGGAGATTATCCTGGATTATTCAAGTAATCCCAATATCACCACAAATTTCCTTAAGAGAAGGAAGCACAGCGTCAAATTCAGAAAGAGATTTGAATTTAAAACAGCTAATTTTTAAAGCTGGAGGATAGGACTATGAACTTAGAAATGTGGAAGGCCTCTAGAAGTTGGGTGGCAGGAAATGGATTTTTTTTTCCTCCAGCCTTCAGGAGAAATATAAACTTATTAACTATTTTAGGGTTTCTTATCTTCAGAGTTCAAATCTGTGATTTTTTTTACCACTATCCTAGAAAAGCTATACACACTAAGTCAAATCCAGGAGGAAACAGTTTACATTTAAAAAGAATCACAAGATTTGCTAATTTATTGGGAAATTATGGAATAAATGGGAATAGAATAATAGAACAGAATAGAATGATAGAATAATTGGGAAACTAGAGAATATTGGAACTCCCAAGTAATGCCATCTGCCTTCTCTGACCCAGCACTTTAGAAATTCCTTTCCAAATGGGTTTCCTCAGAGTTCTTCCCTGGGTGAATTGGCAAAGTAGAGACAATTTATCAGAACACAAAAAGGAAACTCCCTCCTCTGGCCAAAGGGGCTCTATGAGATTGTGAATTGAATCTTAGATTCTTTCCTTTCTGGCCTAACTCCAACATTCCAGTTTTCCAGAATAGGAGTCACTGATTCTTTTGCAAACCCAAGCCTTATGTGGGTCCTGTACATGTGTCCTTGGGTAATTCTATGATTGCAGTATCTAACTCCTTTGATTTGGACCTTTTTAGATAGACTTTTCTTCATATTTGTTTATACTTGTTCCTGAACCCTTCCTTGTCTTCAATTCCTTCAAAACATGCTGCACTTTTCCCCACCTTCTATTCATCTGATGCAGCAGCTCTGTCTTGTTCATCATCTACATCAGCTTAACAAAAGTCCACTTATCTTTCAACTTCCAGTTCATATTGAATTGCCTTTTGGGTTCTTTCCTCATTTTCCTCTTTTGAGAAATTTATATTTTTTACTGTTCAATATATGTAATGCCCATTAAACTATTTTAGTATTTGATGAGCTACATTTTTGTTATATACTATCCTATTTTTAAATAAATTTAATTATTCTATTGCGTCTGCCAGTACTTCATGAAGGGCAGAAAATAATTAACCTGTGGTTGAGTGAATATAAATAACATAATAGATAGAGGTAGCTAGTTTTCATCATTTCCTAAATGAGAAATATGTTTAGGATTTTCCCAAGTTTTCAGGAGTCAAATTGACTGAAGTTGCTTGCTTTTGGTTTCTATAGCATCTTGATTTTCATCATAGATTTCATTGCTTTAACTGAAACTTTATCTAACAGAACAAATATTTTCCAGAAAAGAACTAGTGAGCAATTAAGAATTTGCTGAAGGGACTTAGAAAATATGGTTCAGGAGATAGAATACAGGCTTTACTGTGTGAGGCCCCGAGATTGATTCCTGGCAATATGTGTCCCACCCACTCTTTCCCTCACTCCCAAACATTGCTGGAAGTGACTGTGGCTTAGTAAAGACTGAATATGGTTTAAATTAAATGCAATAAAATGAAATAAAAACAATTAGCTTAATATTTTTCTGTGTATCACAGAGGAATAGATCGAAAACAAAATCACTGGCAAGTAATTTAGCAAATATTCATTAGATATAGTTGGTCTTGTGAAATCTCTCTGTTAACATTCTGTTTGATCTTACTATAGATAGGAGCATTTTTCACTGTCTTCCCCAGATTTCATTAGTCACGTGACTTTTTTCATCTAGAAATCTAGAAACGAACCTGAAGTGCCCATGTGCCCCTTAATAAGTGTATCAATCTATCTTACTCAAAGAAGATGCTTTCCATATATTTAATTACTACACTGATAGCTAAAAAATAAAAGCTTATTAAACTTTAGATCAAACAGTGACATCAATTTCTAGTTTTATACACAAAGGTGGTTATAGCTATTTATTAGCTGATGTCTCCTGGTTATATAAGTTTATTGCCCTGAAATTATTTACATGCTAGATCAGAACGTATTGCTTTTTTGAGGCATCAATTTTTTTCTTTGTTGTTTCCAAATTCTCCTTAATAGTCACAGCCATCCTTTTTCTCATCAATTCTTTTATAACTCCCAATTTTCTTTCTTCTGTGGCAAAATTAACCTATTTCCATTTTCTTCTGGATTTCTAGTTACTTTTTTGTTTTATACACAGTCTTAGATATGTAAGATTTTGCATCTCTGAGTTCTGCATTTTCTGAGCTGCAAAACTGCTATTCAGTTTAAATATTTCTGAAATGCATGGCGTATATTTTCCTTCATCGCCTGACTCTTCATATTTCCTTCATGTCATTAACTTGGTTGCCATATCAATTCTGATTCCTGTTAGCTTCTCTTCTCTTTTAATTAATGATAAGGATCAGTGGGTGGTGAAATGCTGTGTAAACACATACAGAGGAGAGGTCATGTACCACACTCACCATCAACCTCTACCTTAACAATGCAAAGAGGACAGAGAAAACCAAGAAAATCACATCAATTTCAATAGAATCGATATTGATAAAGGCAATTCAAGGTTGACATATGTTGGGTGCTTATGAAAAAGCAAAGCTACTGACTAAAAAAAAGAACATTTCCACAAAAAATGATATGACTAACCCCATTCTTGATTTTTAAATTTGTTTTTGTTTGGGGGAGTGAGGGGCACACCAAGCACTGCTCTATAATTTCCTTTATTGTGCTCATAGTCAGTGTTGGTGGGTCTTGGTGGATCACATGCAATATCGGGAATCTTGAACCGGGCTTGCAATGTTCATGGTCAGTGACTTAAATTGTATGCTCTCTCTTGGACCTTCTTGAACTATTCTTATTTTAAAACGGAATCTCCTAAAATTTTGTGCTGTGTATGCCTTATGCAGTCATCACTGTGAGTTCTATACTTATCAAATCTAAGCTATAACATCCAATGTACAAAAGCTCTAGGAAAATTTAATAATCACATGGATCAAAGAAACACAACCAATTTACATCTTGTTTTTTCATCAACTCGGTTATTTCCTTTGTATTGTATCGCTATGATCAAAAATATGACAGTGGTTCGAATCCCGGCATCCCATATGGTCCCCCCCCCCGTGATTTCTGAGCATAGAGTCAGGAGGAACCCCTGAGTGCCACCATTTGTGACCCAAAAAAAACAAAACAAAACAATAAAAGATAAAAAATGTTTGCATATGGTAACATTATTTCTCTTAAGAATTCAGCAAAAACTATAGATCAAATAACATGTTTAATTTGTAGATATTCTGTGATATAGAAAGGATAGATATAGGGGCCAGTGAGGTTGCGTTAGAGGTAAGGTGTCTGCCTTGCAAGTGCTAGCCAAGGGAGGACCACGGTTCGATCCCCCGGCTTCCCATATGGTCCCCCCAAGCCAGGGACAATTTCTAAGCGCTTAGCCAGGAGCAACCCCTGATAATCAAAAAAAAAAAAAAAGGAATATGAATCTTTGAAATATTTGAAGCAAACAGAAACTATTGATCCTGAAATCTAGATTTGAGAACCCTAAAACCCAACAAGATGACGTAGGGGCTGGGTGTTGGACCCATGACATAAATAAATGAGACTGCAAGCTTTATCTCCAGAGCATCCCAGGGCACCTAGCATGTCCTGACAGCTCTGTTGTCTATGATTCCAATCTAGAAAATAATTTCTGATCAAAGCATAGTCAGGTTGTACGTGCACTGTAAAAAGAGAACATCTCCTAAAGAATGTTACAACTAGAATGTGCAAGAGCATAATGATTAAAGGAGTTTGAATCCCAACCAAACAAGCACCTTGGCTAAAGTGTTAAAGCACCTCAACTTATTGTGAGATTCTGAGCAAGCACCACAACCAAGTATGCAACCCCAAATCATTGCAACAATACCAGTAGAAGGAGGGTAAAGGGGAAACGATATTATATAGATGACAGTTGAAAAATTCAAATGATCAGTCTTTGAGTAGGACCGGGAAATAATCACTTGAGCTGGTGGGGTGTTAAAACAGAGGGGTATAATGCTTACCTTGCAAAATCAAGGTTCCCACATTTGATGATGCCCACATTGCATGTACTTCACATCATTTCCAGGAATAGCACTCATGTTTCTAATTACTACTAGCTGCCCCACTAGAATGTATCTACAAGAGTGGCCCCTGGGGTCACAGGCACAGAATGCTGTGGGGACTGCATGTAGTGCAGGAGGTGAAGGGAGAAAGAAGAGCCAAGGCAGTCTGCATCACTGAATTTATTTAATCTACAGGCCACTCCCAGAGCCACCTACTTACAAGTAGGCAGAGTTTACCCAGACACAGCTCTGACATATTCCCAGGGACTTGTTCCAACACAATACACTGAAGACTGGTTCCAAACACGACTGTTTTAAATGCTTGATGGATTGTTGGGAATAATATTATTTAAATGTATTAGGTCAGTTGGTTCTGAGCCCTTGTATTCCACAGACCAATGATGGAAAACATGAACATATTATAGAGATCTAGAGTGGTCTGAGTGTACTGAACATGTGGGTTTTGTTTTTCTTGTTCCCTAAACAGTACAATATAACAATGATTTACATAGTATATACTTGTGTGAGTATCATAAATCCTTGAGATATAACTTAAAGTGTATGAGAAAAAGTGTCTGGGTGATATGCAAAAAGTATGCCATTTTATTGAAGGGATTTGAACATTCTCAGAATCTGTGGGTATCCTAGAACACTTCTACTTCCTTTTACCAAGAAGAACCAAACAATGAAAATAGGAATTTAATTATTTGAAAAACAAAATTATATTCATACATATCAAGTTACTATTAAAACTATAAAGTGGGAAAAATAATCAATCAACATGGGAAAAGTGAGAAAAGAGTAAATATTAACCTGAACAGGATTTTTTCTTTTAATAAAAAGAAAGAATAATACCAAAATATTATCCCTCCTAAACATACAATTTCTTTGTAATCAGGGCTTTCATAAGCTAATGCAATGTCTCCTGTGGGACAAGTTCCTCACGGGCCTCAGGTCATCATGTCTAAAAGTCAATCTACTAAATCATTAGCATAGTGCTTATCAGAGTAAGAAGCTGAATTTGAGCAACATAAATTTAAGTTACTAGTACACTGGTAGATAACTTGAATTAGAATATAACAAAACACAAACTCTTTTTTGCATTCATTGATTTCTGCCTCTTCCACACAGTTCTCTTTTACTAGTACTTCTGGGGCTGATTTCAACTTTGCTGTTATATTTTCCTCTATTATATGAGAAATAACTTCCTTATTCTTATCTTCTTTCTTGCACAACCTGGTCATGTCAAGACCTGGTTAAATCTAGCAGATCTTTCTGGTGCATCTTACTAGAGAGACAGAATTGCATTTTAGCAGAGATGAACGGGCACTTGGTTCCTTACTTATGGACAAACCAGCCCTCTGGGTCTAGGCAGCCTGCATCCTCTGAGCCTTATCTGATTAAGCTGAAATATATGGTTAGAATGAAGTTCTCTTTGGCTGAGTATGGTTCCAACTTGCTGTTCTGTCTGCTAGCAGAACAGACTATGTGGATGTCTACATTGATAAAGAGATTTGTACTTGCATCAGCTTGATTGAAGTTTATATAGGAACAACTGTTAAGAGTTATCAGAAGTTTGCTATGGTGCAGCTACTAAGGCCCAAGTTGACCCTTTAAGAGTTTATTCTTTTCTTAGATCTGAATTTTCAGTCTGTAGCCCAAAACCTCAATTTCTCCCTATAACATTTGCAAATGCAAAAGTTGCTAGACAGATAAATCAAATCATGGCCTGTTTTTGAGATAACTACTTCATTTGTATATGTTTTTTCTCATTATACTCTTAATATATGATAAAGTTCTAATTATTTAGGCAGCCTAAATATTTTATTGAGGTATAATTTGGTTTTACTTTGCCATTAGATATAACTAAAATATATTATAACTAAATTTTATTTATTTGACATATATATATACCCATAAAATAGCACTTAAATCACATTAATAAGCCATACCTAAGAATTTTATTGTGCCCTCTATATTCCAGTCTTTCTATTCTAATAAAATTATTGTGATGTCTAAGATTTCCCATAATTAGAACCATTTTCATATATTTTAATTGTGTCTTTATTATATTTTAAAATTTGTGTATATTATTGCGCTTGTCAGTACTATGTTCCTTTTTATTTATGAGTAACACTCTATTGTATAAATTTGCCACTATCTGTTTCAATCCTTACACTTGCTGATATTTTTTAAATTTTTTAAAAGATTTTTTAATTACTTTATTTAAACACTGTGGTTATAAGGTTATTCATAATGCAGCAATTTTTAAAGTTACAAGTTGTTCATAATTGAGTTTCAGCCATGCAATGTACAACACCCTTCACCAGTGAACATTTCCCACCAATATCCCTAGTTTTTCTCCCATACTCCTACCTACCCTTTTTCCTGCCTGCCTCAGGGTTAGACCTCCCCTCATCCCCACCTCAAACACGCACACCTTTTAGACACTGATTTTCAATATTACTGAAGAGGTGTCATGTCTATCACTTTATCTCCTTTCAGCACCCAGTTCTTGTCTAGAGTGAATATTTCCAACTGTCATTGCCATAGTGGTTCCTTCTCTGCCCTAACTTCACTCCCTTGCTTTGTTTCTAGCTATCTATCAGAGACTGGTCTTCCTGGCCCTCATCTCTATTGTCTCTGGACATTACTACCACACTATGTGACAAATTTTTGTTGCTACCATTATGTTGAAAATTACAGATAAAGTTGTTTTGCATAGGTATGCACGTTTTTGAATGGGAGGCTGTTTTTAATTTCCTTTAAGCAAATTTTAGTAAATGAAATTATTAAGTCCTATTATAGGTACATATCTAAGTTGGTTTTGTTTGGGGGTTTTATTTGTTTTGGGCCACACTGGTCATTGCTTAGCTCTGCACATAGGAATCATTCCTGATGGGGCTCCGGGAAACTTACAGAATGCCAGGAGATTGAATCCAGGTTAGCAGCATAGAAGGCAAACACTCTAAATACTAATATTGTTGCTCTAGCCCTTGGATCTATATTATAAGAATGACTTCTATCGGGGGCCCGGGAAGTAAGGCGTTTGCCTTTCATTCAAAAGGTCATCGGTTCGAATCCCGGTGCCCCATGTGGTCCCCCGTGCCTACCAGGAGCAATTTCTGAGCATGGAGCCAGGAGTAACCCCTGAGCGCTGCCGGGTGTGACACAAAAACAAAAACAAAAACAAAAACAAAAAAAAGAATGCCTTCTATTGACGTCTTTGTCAAAGTTTCACACTCCTACCCACAGTATACAAGAGTTTCAGGTTATCAAGATCAATGATAGATATAGTCAATCTTTTTTTATTTTGGCCATGTAATAGTAATTAAATGTAGCTTCATGTGCCTTTATTATGATTTGGAGGCCACAACTTGAAGTGTTTATGGGCTATTAACAGTTCTATGCTCAGGAGTCAACCCAGCAGCGCAGTGCTGGAAATTGAACCTGGGTCTCCATAATGTAAACAAAACCTGGAGATTAGCCCTTTGAGCTGTCTCAAAGATTCTGAATGTGCATTTTTAAAATCGCTAATGGAGTTTCAAAGGTGGAAAGTGTCTAGTAAGGCCCAGTAGCATGCTAGTGTTTTAAGAAAGCTTTGCCATAAATAGATGATATAGATGCCATAAACACTGTTAGAGTCCAGTGTTGAAGGATGAGACCCCACAACTGGAGTAAAGCTGAACAAAACTTTAATCTGCCAACCCCACACTTGCCAGCCAGGGCCATCTTCAGGAGAGGAACTCCACCCAAAGTCATGAAGAGGATTATAAAGGGAGGTTCTAGCTTTCTGATGACCTTTAAAATGATTGGCTATTGTCTAGGGGTACTGTTTTATTGCTTCCTGTGTCCTTGCCAGATAGGCTATCTGGTATGACCAGGTAGTTTGAGGCGGTATTCATGGAAATAAGCTTGTGGAAACCTAGTACGTGGCTTACATCATGTGGTCCTTACAAAATGGTGTCTCTTCCTGCTCAGAACCTGAGAAGAAGCCAGCCAGGTGGCCTTTACAAAATGGCATCCCTCCTTGTTCAGAACCCAGGTCCCAACACCACCACTCATAGAGGTTGAATGGGGAGTCTATTATACAGAAGCTGGTGTCAGTGAGTGGAGGAGCAGCCTAAGAACTTTCAACCCTAATTACAGCCAGGAATGAGTTTATAAAGACAAAAATCACACCTTATAAAGGGTAAAATGTTTCAGAGCTACAGAAGCTGTGATCAGCAAAGCCAGTCACAGATACTAAATAACCTAATAGTTAAGCTGGCTTTTGGTCATGGAAAACAATTGGCTTGTAGTTCTTGTCGACAATTAAAATGTAGAGGCTGCTAGTTATGGGAGCTGAACATTTTGTTTATGGACTGTACATATTCATGGGTTACCCCTGATTTTTGGAACAATGGAGAGGAGTTCCCTTCATGTTGAGAAGCTTTGAAAAAAATAAAAAATTGAATCCTTTATGTCAGGAGTCCTTAGCTCTCTAGAATTTACTATTCAAATGAAGTTCTTTTTGTGTGGATGACATACATCATCTTTCAGTAGAACTGTAGATGTCTGGGATTCTTCGAGTTTGTAAGAAATGTATGTGCCCCTTTCTCTTGGAATCTTGAGCATTATATATGACCCAAGAAGCAGTAATATTTTTATGCAGCAAAAATCTGCTAACAATTCTAGATTTCACAATAAATATACCCATATCATCTGCCATAGCTCATCTCGTTTTTTCAGAAACAACCTTGTTGGTAAATGAGAATATAGTAAAGTTTATACCCTTTTATTTAAGGGTAGCACAAATCCCTACAATTCCACATAGGATGGCATGTTGCTTCTGACTTTTTACCTTGGTCAAAACTGTAAGACAGGGGTCCTCAAACTTTTTAAACAGGGGCCCAGTTCACTGTCCCTCAGACCATTGGAGGGCAAGACCATAGCAAAAACAAAAATTATGAACAAATTCCTATGCACACTGCATACATCTTATTTTGATGTGAAGAAACAAAACGGGAACAAATACAATATGTGGACCACGGGCCGTAGTTTGAGGACCACTGCTGTAAGAGAAAGACTTATATTTGGCATTTTATCCTCTGACTCTTCTACCACAGGTACAGGGTGGGATGGCGAAAACTAGCAAAAAATATAGCTAACTAAGAAAATGACATATTGGTCCCAATGTGAGACAGCATTTGAGTCAAGACACTATTTATCACCATCCTCTACACTTAAACAGGGGAGTAATAATGGAGTTTTATTTTTGCTCCCTGGATTATACTCAACTCAGACCCTGTATGAAATTAGTTCTGAAAGAGTTGAATATTCTCCTTTCCCCAGTGGATGCATATTATCTAAGAAGAAACCTAGGGGAATTGTGGTAGATGTTGCATAAGCATTTTAGACTCATTCTTCAAGGAGCCCTAAACTTTCCTGTATCTAGGTTGTGAGCCTAAGCACAGACTCGATCTTGAAACTCTCAAGGGCACATGAAATCATGCATTCAGATACTGAGTTTAAGGAGAGTCTGTATCCTCTAGTGTTGTTTGCTCAAATGGGGCCTCTAGATGATCCTAAGACAAGGAGAATGTGTTATACTGTAGTAATAGGAACTAGTTCACCCCATGTATATTCAGGGGAACCATAGTTTTCAGGGTCAGGTCAAATTATGCTCTTTATAAAGAAATTAAAAAAAAACAGCAGCAGTTCTTACTGTCACTGGAACTCTATGTTATTTTTTCTTACAGTAAAGAATTCCAGCAGAAGACAAATAGTGAAGCAGAGAAATTTCAGTGAAGAAGTATTAGTTTTCCAAGTAAGAACATGTTCTTCAGAGATAAGAGAGAATATATCAGAAGGAAAAGTATGAGATTGCATACTCAAAGTTGGGGTACTGGCATATTCAGAACTGTAGTGTGGGAGTTCCTTTTGGGGCTCTGTGCATAAGAATGTTTTCTGGTGAGTAGTCAAGTAAAAACTCTTTTTTGTTTGTTTCCTTGAACTTTCTTCATTTCTTCATTTCCAACTTTACTAGTTCTTTGTTCCTGCTCAATCTTCTCTTGAGATGGGGGTCTGGCCTTAGAGTTTTAGCTAGTGGCAGATCTTATACCTTCTTGTGTAATATCTTTTCTCTTCAAGCATTTCTTGTTTTTGACTGCCTGAAGTTCATTGTCAAGGGCTGCCCTACCTTACAGCCTACCTCAAGGGTAAATGAGGAGTTTAATCTGAAAGCATATTCTCATCCCCTAATACAGGGTCTACTGTCATATCAAGGCCTGCATTTAACACAGAAGACTTGTGAGTGCTCTTATTTCAACCATCTTTGCAAATTGAGAATCTGGAAGTCTGTTTTTGGGAACTGTATTTTAAAATAGTCTAATTATACATTAGGGAGATGAAGAGCTCTATAAAAGCTATCCTGGAGACCTTCTACATCTCATATCTAGGTGTAAATTGAGAGTTAACTCATCTGGCACTATTATCTTCTCTTGGTGTCTAAATAAAACAATGAAACTAATGGGTTTCATCACCCCTACTATGACCTATGACTTTGGTCCGAAGGCCATTGAAAAATTGTTGTAAAGACTTTACAAAGTAAACTGCCTACTAATTCTTATTTCCTAAAGCCTTATCAGACCTTCCCAACTTACTAACAATGATGCCAATAAATATCTAGTCATTAGTCCAGGTGGACTTGCCTTTGTACCTCTGAAATGAGTTTCTTCCCCTTTTGGAAAAAATAACTGGTAAAAATCTCTGACTCATTTACCCCAATGATAACCTAATCTGATCAATTACCTCTTAACAGAAATCAGATAAAATTGCACAATACCTACCAGGTTAGGAAAGCTCTTGTGAAACGAAGTACAGCAGAGAACGTATCTTTCTGAAAAGAGGCAGGAAAGAGAGGGAATATATGTGTGAGAGAGAAATAACTGAGATGACTAAAGAAAAACAGAGAAATTGACCCTATAAGACTCCAAACTTTTTATTCACATAAGTCCTCTTCTGTCACCAAGGAGGTATGATAAAGTTAGAGAACGAACAAATCTGGTGAAAAAGTCAAAAATATAAGCACTTTACTG
>PVKC010018354.1:0-19684 GCA_004027635.1 Crocidura indochinensis
TGGATCGGTTGCTTGCAAGGCAATTGCTGATGTGCTATCTCTCCGGGCCCCAGGAATGATTTCTAAGGGTAGAGTCAGGAGTAGCTCCTGAGCACTGCTTCGTGTATCCCAAAACCCAACCCCCCATGTAATGTCCATGTAAATAACTATATGGCACAGTTTAAAAATTGGAAAATGGAGCCCAGGAGATAGCATGGAGGTAAGGCGTTTGCCTTTCATGCAAAAGGTCATCGGTTCAAATCCCGGTGCCCCATATGGTCCCCCGTGCCTGCCAGGAGCAATTTCTGAGCATGGAGCCAGGAGTAACCCCTGAGCACTGCCGGGTGTGACCCAAAAAAACCCCCCCAAAAAATTGGAAAATGACAATGAAAATAAAATGAAAGTAGGCCAGCAAAAGAAAGTAATAAAACATAAAGAATAAATTAACTGGTCCTCCCAGAATACATCTAAAAGATCAATGAAAGCTATTTGTTGCTTTCAAAAAATAAACAAAATCAATATACCATAACATGACTGACGATGAAAGACAAAAATCAATAAGCCAAATCAGAATTGAAATGGGGATGCCAAAAAAGATACTGCAGAAATTCAAAGTGTAATTAGAGACTTAAGACTTTTACTAACTTTATGCCACAACACAAGAGAACCTGGAAGAAATGGAAGAAATAGATATATTCTTGGATGCTGAGAACCTCCCACAGTTGAACCAAGAACTGGAATACACTAGCAGGCTTATGAATACTGAGAAAATTAAAATGGGAATCAAAAAGCTTTCCCAAACAAAAGCCCAAGATCAGATAGATTCAATAGTGAATTCTTACCTACCTTTCATGAGGATATATTGCCAACCTTTTTCAAGTTCTTCCAGGAAATTAAATAAACAGAAACTCTACCCTGAAAGCTTCTATGAAATTAATATCATCCTGATATGAAGAGACAGATACACCACCAAAAAGAGAATTATAAGATGATAACCTTGATGAATACAGATACAAATATCTTCAAGATACTAGCAAATATAATCTAGCAAGGCACACAATTCAATCAATGTAATACACCATATCAATAAAATAAAATATAAAAATAAAAGATAATAGAAATAGATGAAGACAAAGTATTCAAAAATGATCAATGACCATTCATGGTAAAATCTCTTAAGAAGTGAATGGAGAATCTTTCCACAATATAGTCAAAGCAATTAACACAAGCCTGTGTCAAACATTATAATCAATGGTCAAAATTTAAAATTATTTGGTGTAAACTCAGGCAAAAGACAAGGTTTCACACTCTTGCCTCTTCTATTCAATATGCTACCGGAAATACCTCGTATTAAGGCAAGAAAAATATATCAGAGTCATCCAGAAAGGAAAGGTCTTAGTCAATCTCTCACCATTAGCATATGACATGACGGTATATTTAGAAAATCCTAAAAACTCTAAAAAAACTTCTAGAAGCAAGATACTTTTACAGTAAAGTCACAAGGTACATAATTATTATTCAAAGTTATGACTATTCTGTATACAATTGATAAAAGAAATAGATATATTTAAAAAAATCCCTCTTAAAATTGTGCCGCAGAAAAATACCTTGAATTTACTTCACCAAAGTGGGGAAAAATCTATTCAAAGAGAATTACAAAAAAACTGCTTATAGAAATAAAAGAAGATAAAAGGAAGTGTCTTCCTCTTTTTTATGATTGGGGGATTGACATAATGAAAATGGCAATCATTTACAAATTATTGTACATATTTAATGCAATCTCAATAAGGATAACCATTAAATTTCTCATAGAAATTGATCAAACACTCATGACATTCATATTGATCTATAAAAGTCCATGAACAGCTAAAGCAATCATTGAGAAAAAGTAGATGGGAGGCATTATGGATATTTTTTCAAAAATATAGAAATTGTGCACCCATATGATCCAGAAATACCACTAGCAATATGCATTAGGAAATCAAAACTACCATGCTGATAAAGCCCTCTGCATTCCTATATTTATCTCACCATTATTTACAATAATCAGAATATCAGAACAACCCAATTGCCTGAGAAAAGGTAAGAGGCTGAAGAAACTGTTAGATCTACATAATGGAACACTTGTACCTATAAGGAAAAATTAATAATGAAATTTGCTTAGACATGGATGGATATGTAGATTACTGTGCTGAATAAAACGAGTTAAAGAAAAAGAGATAGAATAGAATAATATAACTCATTTCTGGTATATAACAAAAATAAAAGAAAGTATGGTAATCATATTTAGAGACAATAGAGATGAGGGCCAGGAGGACCAGTTCATGGTAGGAAGTTTGCAACAAAAGAGTGCAGTTAGGATAGATAAGAGTCCATAATGACACTAATAGTTGGAACTAACAACATGGAAAGAAGAACTTGTGTTGAAAGTGTATAAATTAACATGCATGGTACCCCTTCATTAATATAGTGCAAACCACAGTGTCAAGAAGGAAAGAGAGAGACAAAGATAGACAGACAGGGAGGCAGAAATAAATAGAGAATGGAACAAAGCACCTGCAACAGAGACAGGCAGGAGAGAGTGGGGAGAGGTAAACTGGAGACTCTGGGAGCATTGTTGGAGGGAAGTACACACTATTAGTGGGATTTCTTTTGAAACATAGTATGTCTGAAGCCCAATTATGAAGAAGTTTTGTAAATCATAATGGTTTCAATAACACAATTAAAGAAGATTGTTGAGTTGACCATTTTTTAATTTAGTTTACATATACATTATATAAACACGTATTACATTTACACCATACTGTTTTCCACATTTGTATATGTATGAAACTTTTTCATAATAAAATAATTTTAAAGGAAGTACAGAGCTAAATATTCAAACCATGGAGTCAACAACAGTGAAATCATAGGATCCAAATATTAAAAACCAACCACTTAAAGTACCTTCTATGACAGCAGCCAGGCAGAACTGGTGGTGGTATGGGATGCTCTGGGACATTGGTGGAAGGTTAACACTGATGGTGAGATTGATACTGAAACATTACCTGTCTAAAATTCAACTATGAATAACTGCAAATCACAATGTTTTAAATAAAATAAATTAGAAAAAGAATACTAAATAAATAATGATTGAAATTGTAGTGCTTATATCAAAAAATAGTTGGCTATATTTGTTTGAGTTGTCTGAATTTATTTCTACATCCACTTTGTTCTCTTTATCTAGACTCCTATGTCTTTTATTACTATACAATCTTTATTATAACTATACTTTAAGTCTGATAATAGATGATAGACTGATTTCATTCACTAGACTTCCCACCAATTTTTCACGTACTAGTTTTATTATTTGTTTATTTTTAGACCACATCTAGCAGTGTCAGGGCCACTATTTTCTACAGTCCCTATTATTGAATGATTTAAAAATAATTTTAGGGTTTCTCATTATAGTGGTTAATATCATCCGCAAATAAGGCAATTTTTCATCTTTTCTAATTTGTACTATTTTTTCTTTCTCTTTGTTTAATATTGAGTAGTCTATAAATGTGCTGAATAAGAGTGACGGAAATAGATGAATTTATTTTATTTCCAGATTTAGCAGAAACATGTCAGTCCTTCATGATTAAATATAACATTAGCTATAGGGATTTTATAGATGTTCTTTAGCAAACTGAAGAAAATCCCCCACATTTTTTATTTGCTGAGGTTTGCTTCTTTTAATCCTGAATGTACATTAAATTTTGGCAATTTCTTTCTACATTAATATTCTTATTTTCTTTAGCCTGTTAATAAGGTGAATTAGATTAATATATTTCAAATAGTAACTCAGTCTTGCATAACCAACTGCATCTTTGCTTTACTGTGTAAAACTCTGTCAATTAAATTATTCGTTCCTTACAGGTAAAATGTCATTTTTATTGAATGTCTTCCAGACAGTTTTTTGTCTTTATTTTGGGAGTTTAATAAGGTCTGTGTTGATGTAATTTTCTTTGGGATTATCCTGATTACTTTTCCTCTGATTATTGTCTACTAAGCTTCTTGAATTTGTAGATTTATATTTTTGCTAACTGAAATTGGCAATATTTCAATCATTACTTCTTTGAGTATTCTTTTTGAATATTTTATTTAAAGCTTTGTGATTTACAAAGTTTTTCAGAGTTGAGTTTTACCTAGTCAATATTTCAGCATCAATCCTACCACCAATTTCAACCTCCCTCCACCAATGTTCAACAATTAGATTTTTTTTTTGGTTTTGGGGTCACACCCGGCGGTTACTCCTGGCTCCATGCTCAGAAATTGCTCCTGGCAGGCACGGGGGACCATATGGGGCACCGGGATTTGAACCGATGACCTTTTGCATGAAAGGCAAACGCCTTACCTCCATGCTATCTCCCAGGCCCCTCAACAATTAGATTTTTAAAAAATAAATTTGGAATCCGACATAGATAAGTAAACAAAAGCAACAGAGACATAGACATGTCACATTTTTACTAAAGTCACTCAATTTAAAATATAACACACAATTATGAAAAAAAGCTAATGGCGAGGTATGCTTATATTCGTCACAAAAATATCCATAAAAATAGAAAACTTGATTTCATCAAAATTATTATTACTTTTACCCATGGAAGACTACTAAGACTGCAAATACTTATTTTGGAGAGATAGTACAGAGGTTAAAACACTTATCTTGCATGAAGCTTCCCAGGTTTTGGATAGCATTAATTTATCTCCTAATCACTGCCAGGAGTGATACCTGAGCACAAAGCCAGGATTAAGCCCTGAGGACCACTGGTGTGCTTCTTTCCCTGCCAACAAAAAGGCAAAACTGAAATAAAAGCTACAGATTGGGGCAGTATATTGGCAAATCATGTATTGAATAACCGACGACTATGTAAGGTAAATTAAGAATGTTTAATTTCAGTGACTATCAGAACAAATGACCCCAAAAGAAAATTATCTAAAGATAAGCATTTCACTGAAAAGGTAGCATATATTATGAATGTGTAAGACATAAATGACATACTTTTACAGAAAGCATATATATCTTTAACACAAAAGAGATAAAGAAATTCAGTTACAGAATGGCTAACTGCTTTTAATTAGGTCTCTTGAGGGAGTTTCTTATTGATTCTGTAGTGCAGAGTCAGAAGTAGGCCCTGAGCATAGCCAGGTGTAGTCAAAATAAGAAAAGAAAAAATAACAAATAAAATAGAAAAACGTGTTTTAATATAGTTTACCAGTCTTTATAAACTTTAAAAATATAACCTTTCTCTACCAATATGTAGTTAATTCATTTGACTTCATTTCCTTTCCACTCACACTCTGCCATCACAATTCTCAATAAAACTCCTTGCTGATCACATTTTATTGTATGTATAGCGCTTTATAGTATATTTAACTTATTTAATTTTTTAATTTATATTTTATTTTTTATATTTTTGTTTAACTTGCTTTAAATGGAATATTTATCTTCATTTTTATAAATACATAAATGCAATTCCTTATGTTTTAAAAGTTAATCTCCAGAGAATACTAAATATACATAAATTATCACCTAAAGAACAGAATCTAGGACCAAAGAGGAAGTTCAAATAGCATTTGAATATTTTGCACGTGGGAGGCCCTGATCTGGGGCACAGCATTGTTGCCCAGATACCGTTCTGAGCAACCCTCAGAGAACTTGTATAGTGAACAGTCTCTAAGTACATGCAGATGTGACTCCAAAACAAATACTAATCCAGAAAAAATGATAGTTGTTATTAGGTAGTAGAAGGACTACTATCAAATAAAAGGACAGATTTCTGCTTATTAATAAATAGTCTATACAATCTATAGAATACATTTTAAATGAGCATAAACGTGTAAATCATTGCCCTGGGCTATGCAAAAAACTTACTGACTTTTTACTTTTCAGTAACCTCTTGACAGGCAAGTAAGAATAATTCAAATATAAATTATGTAACATAAATTATATGAAACTTGATAACTTTGACACTATAAAATATATGATACACTGATTTCAGAGTATCTGGGATCAATATGGTTTTAAGTATCTATAATCTCACAACATCAGTACCAATAGCATTGTGACTGAACCTAACCAGTTTTCTTGTAAAGGATCTTTTGCAATTTGTTTCAGAGATATGAAAAGTTTGTTCCAAGGAGTCTTGCCAAATATTTTCCATTGTGATTTTTACCTTAGGATATAACTAGTTCTTTGGGGACACAAAAGAAAATTTAAAAAGTTTGCAGTAAGTCATTACTCTTAGAAGTCATAGTCAATGAACTAGAAAAGAGAAAGAAGAAAGAAAAAAGAATCTAAAGGGGGATAATGTGATTGTGTCTGAGGGCGAGGGACTCTGATGTAATGGAGCAGGAAACTAGATTATTAATATCTCAAGAGCATTAAAGAAATATTGCTACTGTTTTCCTATTGGAGTAAATTGGATAAAACGTAAACATAGGTCTCCAATTTATTATTTTGTGTCCTTGGTAAATACTGATGCACTTGTAAGCATTGAATTTCCTTTATATATTGAACCTTGACAGCAGCAAAAGAAAAGTTAGTTATTAGAGAAAAGTTAAAAGTGGAGAAAGCTCTTAGTATTTTTGACTAACTATACTCACTGGTTAAGTCTTTATTACCTTTTAAATTTTAATTATAATATGCACAAAGAAGCAGACTATGCCTTAAGTCACAATGAAGTAACAAAGAAGGCTAACCCTGTTACATTTAGGCTAACATGTTGAAAATAGGAAATCAGATGAACCTTGACCAAGAAGAAGAAATAATTACAAGTTTGAACCATTTCTAATCTTTATACATAGCCCCAAAATAAACATTGCCTAGTAAGAGATGTTTCCTAATTCTTACTTCCGGTAGTAATGCATATGAAAGGGACCTGTGAGCATCAAAGAATTATTCATAAAGAATGAGAATCATCTAAAAATTTGCTTCTAAGAAGATATATAATATTCTTGAGATTTGTGAGAAAGCTAGAATATGGGTTGCTCCCATGTTGGCACTAGCACTCATCCCTACCTTCCACTCCCATTTCACTCACTAAGAAACTGATGGAATTTAAGAAATATTTCTAAATCTTTTTTCTGCCATGGCCTCCTAAAAAGATTGTTTCTTTCTTTTCCTAGGGCCCCTTCACCTACTGGTTATCCCTGACTCTCATAACATGACACAATTTCACCAGTGACCCCCTTGGAATATCTTGGATCCTCCAGTGTCCATATGCATCATGTTTAGTAGTGCTGCTGTAATTTATGTTTATAACATAATTTCACACTACCTATGGTTTATGTACAAATGCCAATTCCTCCATAGAATTAACCGGAGATTTCTTAAAGCTTTATGTTATCTCAGATAACCTCACTAGATCTACATATAAGTGTCAAATAAATAGAAGGATCTGAGAGATAGCTTGCATAGGTAAGGCTCTATGCTCAATAATTGGCATCACAGGGCCCTGTTAGTACAACAGTGTATGCACTTGTTGATATTTTAGTTCCACTGGGCCTTAACCCTGAAACAAAAGGCCCAAATAATTGGGCTTTATATTGCAAGAGTGGCTTCTGGAACATCTGAGCACTGCCTCGGTAGCCCCACTTTAAAAAAAAAAAGAATCAATGCATCTAAAAAACACACTTTTTAATTTTATTTTAATCATTATGATTCACAAAGTTCTTTATAGTTAGATTTCAGATATGCAATGTATCCGGACCAATCCCACAACCAGCGTCGACTTCCTCCAAACTTCCCCAGTGCATTCCATACCAACACCCCTGACCTCCAGTCTGCCAGCATAACAGGCCCATTTTAAGTTTTTATTGTCAAAGTTTGGGTCTCTTGATTTCATTGTTGTGGGCATTGTCTTGGATATTTAGCTCTGTCATTTTCAACAAAACCAATTGCACATGAGATCTCTTGATCTCTGTCCTCCATCCTTTCATATTTGTGTTTCTCCTCCTCCACTCAATTTATTTCTTTCTCCTTGCTATACTCTGGGGTCTAGAGTGTTCTTCACAAACTTCACTTAAACCGTTGGATTTCTTCATACAGTTATTCTAAATACCACAGATAAGTGATATAATTCGGTATTTGTCCTTTTTCTGGCTTACTTCATTTAATATATCTTCCAGTTCCATTGATGTTGCAGCAAACAGTATGACTGCATCAGGTTTTACAGATGTGTGATATTTTATTATATATACCATATATAGTATGGATAATTTCCAGTAAATTCAAAATTGAGCTGTCATACGACACAGCAATCCCACTTTTTGTATCTATACCAAGGACAAAAAAATTCATTCACAACGATGTATACGCATTGTACAACAGACAGAGCTAAGAATTGGAATCAACCTTTATGTCCAATAAATGAGTGGATTATAGATTTATTATAAAATTACTTTTTTATTTTGGGGTTCACACCCATTTGATGCTAAGGGGTTACTCTTGACTAAGGGCTCAGAAATTGCCCCTGGCTTGGGGCGTCCATATGGGAAGCCAGTGGATCCAACCGCGGTTCTTCCTTGGCTAGCACTTGCAAGGCAGACACCTTACCTCTAGTGTCACCTCACCGGCCCCATAAAATTGTTTTTCCCAAGATAGTGCCTTTGATGTGGATAATTCTTAAAAGCTAAACAGATAATCTCTCACATCCTGTCAGCTTGTGTATTGCCAGTTCTTCACACCCATAATTCTGCTGATTTGTGAAAACATAAATGCTCTATTTGTATGTGAGATGGAAAGAAATGACTTTTAATATGCAAAAGTTTAACACAATCTTTGTGCTAGATCAATTTGTACTATTCATAATGAATGCTTCTATTAAGTATGAATTAATATTTTATTTGTTAGTGGAGATACTGATAGCTGCCTGGTTGTAAGATATACAGACAAGGAAGTAGAAATAAGAGGACAAAGACTTGTTATGTAGGACCATATTCAGTTTCACTTTGGTAAATGAAAATAAAAAATGTTCTCGTTATGAATCAAGGATGTAATTGATAAGCTAAAATATGATCAATAGTTGTTAGGTCTATCTTTGAATAAACTATTCATTATTTCTTCTTTGGTTAGTGTGATATACTCAGCTGTATTCAGAACTTACTCCATATTTTAGACTCTGTGCAAAATGACCACTCTTGGAGGTTCTTGAGGAATATCTGTGTTGCCAGGTACCACACCTCAGTTAGTAATGTGAAAGTGAAGAATCTTGCCTGTTTCACTATGGTTCCACCCTAAATAATATATTCTTTAAATCATCCACCTGTATAGTTAATACCAATGGCAAGAAGAAGCTTAAATTACCACACACAGAAAGCTAAATGTTACATTTGAACCCATCACATACTTTTAACTTAGGAGACATTGGTGCATATTTTGTAATTTGGATACAGTCATTTCACCCACATCATGTTATCTAAGTGAATAAAAACAGAGGGTATAGGTGGACTTTCTACTCTATACTTTATTTTATTAATTTGAGATTCTAACTAATGTATTATTGCATTAATTCAAACTAATGTATTAGTACATAATGCTATTTGCTACTTATAGCATATTTTCTATCTTTCTTTCCTGAGTCACCAACAAAGAGAATGTTTGCCAAGTTACAGTAAATATATTTGCCAATATATTGCACCATATATATATATATATTTTAGTTTATAGAAAGGTTGCTCAAAAAATAAACTGAATTAAATTGAACTGATAAAAAAAGCCTTGGTTGAAGAAAATTCAATGTCAACCAAAGTTTTCTTAGGACTCATTCTGTGTTAAATTTTCTTGGTATTATATCTTGGAAGATCAGGAAAAAATGATCTAATTACCAAAATATTGGAAGACTTAAACATGCAGTTATTATGTAAAGGATACTGCAGACAAATTATAAACATGCGACTTCTCAAGGTTATTTAAAAAGTAGTTAATAATTGGCTTTGGGTATTCAATAGTCACTCCAACACCATTATCAGTGTTTCAATACCTAAACCAGCATCTCTCCAACATAGTCCCTCCCATGTCCCAGCATGCCTCTTAATTAAAAACACTTTTAAAATATAATTGGTATATCTTGAGTTCCAAATGTATCTTATGTTTGATTATTATTGGTCTGATGTATGTAGATTACTTCACATCTATACCGTCAATGTGAACTAGACCCTTGACTAGTGTGCCTGCATGGTCAATTTTATATTTCTTTGTATTTATTTTGTATTTATTTGTATAACTACTGTAATCTAGGATCTAATATTTGCCCTGTTTTATATCTTCTATTCCCTTTCCTTGCTATTTTACATATCAAAAATAAACAAGGCAAGTAAACAATCCCTCTGACTTATATATTTTTCATACCACTCCCTCCTCCCCCAAAAGATGGGGAGAAATATCAGTGCGTCTTATGAAGCGAAGGCTGCCTGAGCTGAAGCCTGAGTGCAGGGGAGAAAAATATATACTAAACACTTGAAATCTGCAGTATTACACCCCTTTATTGTGAAGACATACCGCATAGTACGAGTAATCAGATTAACAAACTTTTACCATCACAGATAGAGCTTTCATTTAAGGTTATTTGATCACTGCTGCGACTTTAACAATAAAGTATATAAATTATTTTTTTATTTTCTGATGTTAAAACAGTTAGGTAAACGTGTTTAACCAGATGTGAACCGACATATGTTAAATATACTTTGGCCTCTCAGGCCAGTTGCTCTCCAGACATCTCTGGACAGCGTCTCATGTTGCACCATTTGTTATAGAATTTTTTTGTCTAAAAACTATGCGTGTCTTATAGAGCAAAAAAATACGGTACTTCATTTAATATAAGAACTTCTAGTTCTACTCAATCTGCAGAACAATGCATGATTTCAAAATCTCTTGGGTTTTCATTGTATTCCATTATGTGTGTATATCATAACTGTACTATACACTTATATGGCATTATACATGAAGTGAATAAAGTCTCTTCAAGAAATGATACTGGAAATATTGGATAGCCATATTAAAAAGTGGATCTATAGGTCACATCCTACACAAAAATAAATTCTAATTACATTAGAGACCTCAAGATTAAACCTAAATCCATAAATACATTAAAGAAATTTCAGGCAGAATGCTTTCAGACTTGGACCTCAGAGAAGTGTTTCAGGATAGGATTTAATACAGAAGTAAAATAAAAAAAACAAATGTAATTACATCAAATTAAGAAGTTTAAATTACAAGAAAATCAACTAAAATAAAAGGACATCATACTAAATGAGAGAAATTGTTGTATAAAATACATCTTTTTTTTTTTTGGTTTTTGGGCCACACCCAGTGACGCTCAGGGGTTACTCCAGGCTATGCGCTCAGAAGTCGCTCCTGGCAGGCACGGGGGACCATATGGGAACCGGGGGATAGAACCTTGGTCCGTCCTAGACAAGGCAGCAGGCACCTTACCTCCTGCGCCATCTCCTGGCTCCCAAAATACATCTTAAAATGGGTTTATAAACAACTTACAAAAACCCACTCTCAAATGATACCCAAATATCCATTAACCCTTAGCACAGCGGTAGCGTGTTTGCCCTGCAAACATCTGTTGTAGGTCGGACCTGGGTTCGATTCCCATCATCCCATGTGGAACCTCAAGCCAGAAGTGGTTTCTAAGCACAGAGCCAGGAGTAACCCCTGACTGCTGCTGGGTGTGCCCTTTGCCCCAAAATCCATTAACGCCATCAAAAATTGAAAGCGGAGTTGAACACTTTTCTAAAAATGAAATTTGGGTATAAGGACCATCTTTTATTGTTTAGTTTTATTTGGGGCCACACCCAGTGGTACTCAGGAATTATTTCTGGCTCTGCACTCAGGAGGTACTATTGTAGTGTTAGGATTCAAATACAGGTTGTCCATGTTCAAGGTAAAAGCTTTCCCTGCTGTACTATGCTCTGTCCTCAAGAGTCACTTTAAAAAGTTCACTTCCCTAACTCTAAACATTCATTAGCTATTACTTTATTCCTCTCTCATTGCAAAGACGCCTGGATGCATCAGCTCAGTGAAATAAACTACTTCAAATTTAGCCATGCCTGCCCTATTTTTATTAATAGCTATGAAACTTATTACAAAAATTGGCATTTGTATGTGGAAAGAGAAAAACCCTCAAAAAGATATCCAGAACGAGCAATGACACATTTAGTAGCATTATCTTAAATAAATTCATTCGAGATTAAACTCACTGAAGAATACCTAGATTTTCTATGGCTAGAAATTATTAATAAAATGTATAAGTACCCATAGAGATATGGGCATCTGGATTTGGAAGATCTTTCCTTTGCTACACTCTCATCAAAACCTCTGAAATTATTGAAGAACCATCTTGTCATAGCTCAAAACCAGACAATAGAGAATCATACTAGGTTATTTCTGAGCCAATGAAAAACAATTTTCATTTATTAAAATACTTCATTACTTCATGTCTCTCCACAGCATTTTTGTGTTGGTTTGAGTACTTTAGATGGATTCTGTGTGGTGAAAGTTAGACAGTTTAAGTCAAAATCAAGCAAAAACAGCTACATAATTCTTGAGGCCCAGTGAAAAGATTAAAATGTGATACATTTGTTCAAAACTAAGAATGTCAAGAAAGTAACAGCAGAGCATTAATTAGATTATGGAATTCTTTGGAACATAGAGTCTGATTTAACTGCCCAGAACTCAAAAGCATGACGTTGATTCTCATACAACATACAAAATTTAAAAAGGTCATATCAATGAAGAAGTCAGGCTTGTACCTTCCCCGAGATTATCTATTTGCTATGAATTTCAGTGTGCAAATATTATAAGAAAGAACATTGTGCTGTGGTCATTGTTGGATTTTTAATTTGGGGTTTATATTTTATTATTGTTCTTGATTCCTTGTGTGACTTTTTTTTTTTAAAAAAGAGATAAGAGCATAAACTATGATTGAAAAGAATAAGTTTGAACTCAGGTACTTGGCTCACAACCTTTCTTGACAGGAGCTAGAGAAAAAAATTCCATTTTGGCACATCCCGAGGATTAATCACTACATTGCATTAGCAATACTAGATTCAACTACAGTTAAACTGTGCAATGCTCAAATAATTTATGACCTTCCTGTGGCGTGCTGAATAATTCATACAACTGTTTCTCTCAGGGAAAAATTGGCCTTGAGATACTGTGTCTGCTACTAGTTTCTGAAAAATCTTGGTAAAAAGTGTTAAGGTTTTGGTTATCTGTCTGAGCGGAAGTTTTCTAGCACCAAATAAGCTTCCCTATGACTTAGAAACATGAAGCCAGTTTGAATAGTAATACACTGTATGCTAAATTACAGGGAGAAAAGAGGTGTATTATTTAAAAGGTCAAGGTCACAAATCTGATCCCAGCTGTGTTCATTAATTTTGTTTTCATATAATCATGCAATGAATACAAGCTTAGTATCAGGCTGATCCTTGACTTGGCGAATGCTTTGTAGCTCTAATGTTAAGAAGATTTAAGAGAGAAAACAGAAGACTCTGTCTAATGCATTTGAGACTGCATATCTCCAACACAGATCTTTCTTTTTCCTTCTATTTATTTACTTTTTTTAGTTTAGGGGCTATACCTGCAGTGCTCAGGATTTTCTCTGAACTCTACTCTCAGGAATTACTCCTGGTGGTGCTGAAGGACCACATGGGATGTCAGGAATCAAACCCATGTCAGCCACATACAAGGTAAACACACTAATGAATCTCTCCAGCCTTTTCCCATGAGCTTTATACTTTATTTTTCTACCAAAGAATATGTGTTCCTAATATTCCCAATAAAACCAAAAATTCAACACATCAAATTTCTCCCCAATTTTTTTCTAATCACGTCCTTATACCAGCTCTCTAGCTATTTATTTTCATTCTATATACTTAGTCCTTATAGTTACATTTGAAATGATAGCTCTTTCTTTTTCTTCAATTTATTTTTTTGATCAAAGTGGATTACAAATCTTTCACAGTAATATTTTAGGTACTTAGTGATATTCAATCAGGGGTATTTCCACCACCAATATTGCCTTCCTTTCACCCTGTACAGAGCATACATCCCATCAAACTAAGATAAGATTAATTTAAAAAGTTAAGTAGTAGGTAACTAGTAAGGGATTAATTCTCAGAGTCATACCAACATTTAACCATAACATCTAAATCCATATGGTATATAATGTTGGTAAATGTACAGGAGAAATATTGAAGTAAAGAACAAAATGGAGATGAAAGAATGAGTTAGGTTCAAGTTACAATGACACTAATAATGGTGTTTTCCTTTTCTTGATCTGTTTCTTTCTGGTTTATCCTACCTGAGATTAAGATCAGACAAAGATTTTTGTTGATTTTTGTGTATTGTAAATATATATGTAGTAGATATTTTAGCTACTATTTGATGCTGCAATTGTAATATGAAAAGAAATCATGGAGACAGCATGTAAATTGCTGAGATTGTGTTTTACTCAGATTTTATTGACAAAATGGGTTATAGGATATATATCACTGGCTATAGAATAAAAATGCATGTACTTTAGATTAGCCTGCTACACTGTGGTAACCAGTTGGCTCTCTAAACCTCAAGACAGAATATATCAAAATGCTGTTTCTTACTTATTTCTTGCAAGGATCATAAACAAGAAAGTTATATCTTCCTGTGTCTTGTAAATGATTCACCTGGAACACATGGACTCTAAAGAAGAATAGGTGTATAAGAAAGGGCTAAATGATACCATTAGTGCTAGAAGTAGCTTGCATATTTTTTTCTATAATCTGTTGGTCAAATGTCATGGCTTGAATTTACTGAAAGTGATCTACGATAATGTAGATGAGTTGAAGGATAGATGGAGAACAATAGTTGCCATAAGATACAAAAATAATATTTGTCTTGTATAATTGAGAGGATAAAATGTGCATGAAATATTTAGTGCAGTGTCTGACAACAGGAAATTAATAAAGTCAAACACACAATTCCATTTTCACTCATGGTTATATATTTTTTAATTTCTAAGGAAGAGTGATGTGGTGTCTTCTTGCAACATACTATGCCATAATTATGAGTATAATAACAGGCATATTGTAATGTTCTTAATTGCACATGTATGATTATAAAATTAGTGAATTTCATGAGAAAAAGAAATACTATATCTAGCCTATATTTTGGTACTTACATATAATTGATCACCAGCAAATATACATTAAACTAGATTTCAGGTAGAAAATTCAGGTCCCCAGCATCCTGCAGTCAGAGTAAGAGAGGCTTGAGATAGATTCTGAGCTTTTACAATTTATACAAGCTACAGCACCACTCTTTTATTGTTAGCTCTACAGAATGAGTTCTGGCACCAAGGAATACTTAAAGTTTGTTAGCTTGCTGTACATACCTTGCAAGCAGCCAACCCAGGTCAATCCCTGAAAACAGCATGGTGCCCCATGGTCACCAGGAATAACTACTGAGTGCAAAGCTATGGGGAACCCATGAGTACAATCAGGTGTGGGTCTCTAATAAAATTTTTTAAAAGTTACAGAGGATATAAAAACAGAAAGGAAACTTATTATTAGTTACAACATAGACCCCTAGGAATTTTTTTTCATGAATATAGTGGAATAAAAATAAAAATAAATTAAATTTGATTAAAGCAATGGGTGTAAATATTATGTAACCCCAGAGTGTATTCTCTGTCTTTGAAAAGTGGGTTTAGGGTCTGATATCAAGGTCTTTAATTCGTTTGGATTTTACTTTTGTACAAGGTTTTAGATGGCTGTTAGAATTTGGTTTTATGCATGTGCAAACCAGTTGTCCCAACACCATTTGTTGAAGAGGCTTTCCTTGCTCCATTTAGTGTTTCTTTCCCCTTTATCAAAGACAAGTTGTTTGTATGTCTGGGGAACATTCTCTGAATAGTCAAGTCTATTCCATTGATCTGAGAGTCTGTCTTTATTCCAATACCATGCTGTTTTAATGAATATTGCTTTGTAGAAAAATTTAAAATTGGGGAGAGTGCTGCTTCCCATCTTCTTTAACTTTAGCTATTTATAGGTTTTTATTGTTTCAAATGAATGCCAGGAATGTTTGTTTCGCTTCTTTTAGAATGTGTGACTATCCTTAGAGGAATTGCATTAAATCTGTACAATGCTTTGGGGATTAGTGACACTTTAATGATGTTAATCCTCCCAATCTATGAACAGGTAATGTCTCCATTGCTTTGTGTCCTCTTTTATTTCATGAATAAGTGTTTTGTAATTTACTTTATATAGGTATTTCACCTCTTTAGTTAAGTTGACTCCAAGATATTTGAGTTTCTGTGGCACTAATGGGAATAGAATTGTTTCTTTAATGTCCATTTCTTTTCCATCATAAGGTATATAGAAGAGTATGTAGGTAAAATATTTCATAACATGAGGCTAAAGACATTCTCAAGGAAAAAACATAATGAATTGGGAGCATTAAAAACATTAAAATGCTTATATTTACACAATTCATTGTAGAAACTTAATGCAATCCTCCTATGGCTAACAATAACACTCTTCAAAGAAGCGAATTAAACAATCCTGCAAAATTCATTTGGAACATTAAACACCCTAGAATAGCTAAAGTAACCCTGAGAAAAAAATGATGGGAGCCATCACTTTCCCTACATTTAAATTGTACTACAAAGCAGTAATCATTAGAAATAGACCTGAGTACTTATTGAATGACCCTCAGACATAAAAACAATCAATATTTGACAAAGGGCAAGAAATGCAAAATGGAGCAAGGAGAGCCTCTTCAACAAGTGCTGTTGGGACAACTGGTCAATCACATGCCAAAAAGCGATTGCAGACTTGTGCTAACAACTACCGCAATGAAAGTGAAAGAGAAATAGAATGTCCAGAAGACAGGAAGGGGGTTGGGAGGACTGATATTGGAAACATTGGTGGTGGGAAAGTTGCAGTTGTGAAGGGTTGTATTCATTTGATGAGTGAAATCAAACTACGAACATTTTTGTAACCACATTGCTTACATAAAAATATTTTTCCTTCCAGCCCTCCTATCTTTTGTCTTTGAGAATCATTGCAAAAATGTCTTCTATTTTTCTTAAAACCCATAAATGAGTGAGACTATTCTGCTTCTATCTTTCTTCTTCTGACTTATTTCACTAAGCATAATAGATTCCATATACATTCATATATAGGAAAATTTCATGACTTCATCTCTCCTGATGGCTGCATAATATCCCCTTGTGAATATGTACCACAGTTTCTTTAGCCATTCATCTATTGAGGGGCATCTAGGTTGTTCTATAGTTTGGCTACTGTAAACAGTGCTGCAATGAATATAGATGTGAGGAAGGAATTTTTGTATTGTATTGGTTTAGTTGGATAGTATGGGAGCTCATTTTCCAGCTTTTGGAGGGATCTCCATATCGCTTTCCATAAAGGTTTGACTAGAGGGCATTCCCACCATCAGTGAATAAGAGTTCCTTTCTCTCCACATCCCCACCAGCACTGCTTGATCTCATTCTTTGTGATGTGCGCTAATCTCTGTGGGTGAGATGGTATCTCATAGTTGTTTTGATTTGCATTTCACTGATGATTAGTGATGTGGAGCATTTTTTATATATGTTTTACCCATTTGTATTTCTTTTTTTAATTTAAAAAAGAAAAAAATATTTTGAGCTTTTAAATGCAACAATATGATATATTATTTGTTATATTCACTATAGTATCCATTACATTTATTCATGATATAATATGAATTTAACAATATAATAATTATGTAAGATAATAATTGCTACCAACAAACTAAACTGGCTGTCTCCACACTTACCATTTGATTATAACTTTTTAGAATTGTGTTCAACAAATTGATTGATTAGTCTTTTAATGCCTAGTAATAAATTCTGAAAATAAATTATCATTCATTTTGGTTTCACTGGGTTAGAAAAATTCCCTGATTCTGGATACATAACATTTCTTTTCGCAAATCAAATGCTTACGTTCAGATTCTCTTTGAAGCTGAAAATTATGTGTGTCTTTGGTATTTTGATTTTAGACTAACATTTGTGCTAACATAAGTGCATAGGCTTAATTTTTGGCTCTATTTCTAGGAATCACTCCTGTAATTCTGAGGTTCATATAAAAAAATAACAGTAATTATACCTGGTTTTGTTGCATGTGAGGTAACAAGGTCCTTACTTCTTTTTTGGCCTGAGTTGAGATATATAGAAACATATGAATAACTATTTGTAAGGAGCCATTTAATGTTTAAAGAGTCCTAAGTACCTATTAACTTCTTAGTCTGTTTTGGCTTCCCTTGAATATGAAGAGTAGAACAATCTATGTAGAGTAACATAATTTTTTCTACAAACAATAACAAAGCATCACCTTTACAAATTCTCTGAGGTGCACATACAATAAGTTTAACTTTGTAGTGAGTAATGTCTCATTAATTGTGGGGAAGAAAAAATAAGAAGACAGTCTAAATCATACTATATTCATGTCACTGAATATTACAACAAAATTCAACTTCTGAAAAATTTTGAAAAGAGGTAAATTTTTAAATACTTTCCTTAAATTCCAATGTTGAATTCTTCACTTTTTTGTGTGTACAGTGCTACATATTATACCCATCTCTGTGACTGGTGTTAAGTTCCCTATAGTAAATGTTTAATCAATGCTTCTTTATAAACATAGTCATTCTCCTAGTATGGAAGAAGGAATTAAGAGAGAGTTGAATAAACAAAAATTCCAGGGCTCTGTAGCTATATCAAAGTTCATTTTGCTAATGTGTCACTGTTCTAAATAGAGTAAAGGTCTTCCATAATAAAGACATGGTTTTAGAAGAGGTTATGAGAAAAATCATTTAAGGAATATTTTAGTGACATGAAAGTGACAACTATATGAATTTGTAACTGGAATCTAATCAGTAGTAAGCACGAGCAGTGAAATAAGTACACATTATACAGTAAGTGGTCTGAACTATTTAAAATGTCAAGTTCAAGAAAGACAAAGCTTGAGAAATAACTCCAAATTAATGTACAGAGACATGACAACTAAACTCAATTTATTCAAATTTTTTATAAATTTGATTATGAACTTTAATTCAATAAAAGATTAATTTTGATTGCATGACTATATTTCAATTTTGTATAGGGATGAATTTTTCCAGTAAATATATACTAAAATATGTAGTATATGGATGAAAAGAACAATGCCAGTAACTTTGCTTCAATTGAAAAAAGAAAATAATTTAATTGGTCACTCTAACACTCAACACTCAAAACAAAATGTATTAAAAACTTAAATATTGCAAGGTGGCAGGCTACAAAATTAACACACAAAAATCAATGGCCTTTCTATACACCAATAGTAATTTGGAAGAAATGGACATTAAGAAAACAACCCCATTCACAATAGTGCCACACAAACTCAAATATCTTGGAATCAACTTGACTAAAAATGTGAAGGACCTATACAAAGAAAACTATAAAACTCTGCTCCAGGAAATAAGAGAGGATACTTGGAAATGGAAACACATACCCTGCTCATGGATTGGCAGGATTAACATCAAGATGGCAATACTACCCAAGGCATTATACAGATTCAATGCGATCCCTCTAAAGATCCCCGTGACATTCTTCAAAGAAGTGGACCAAGCACTTTTGAAATTTATCTGGAACAATAAACACCCTAGAATAGCGAA
>PVKC010018355.1:0-19701 GCA_004027635.1 Crocidura indochinensis
TTTTTTTTTTACAAATCTGTAATAGCTTAGATACCTAAAATCTGGTTAAGTTTAAAAATACAATATTTTTATTACCATTTCAAAGGAAAAATAACTTATTACTAATAAGATAGTTCAATCACAGTGAGACAATTCAAAAGAGATGTATATTAAATTTTATTAAAATTCCAGTATTTATTGTCACATGCATATTTTACTAAATACATGTTTAGATTAAGCAAAATATTAATAGGGTTATTTTTACGTCTATTGACTACAAAGTTAAAGAGCTAGTGGGTCATTATAGTACACAGTAGAACTCATAGGCAACATATGCCTGAAGCATTTAACACAAAGTATTAGAATTGTCTAGTCAATGAAGGAAAACAGAAAATAGTTCTTTAGCTTTCTAATTATGCTACCATTCACCTAGAGTTATACAACTTGCAGATAGCATACTAATTATGGGACAGGGGTCACATCTGGCTGTGTTCAGGAGTTACTTCGGCTCTTCACTCAGAAATCACTCCTGACATGGGAGACCATATGGGATGCTGGGATTCGAACCACAGTCCATTCTGGATTGGCTACTTGCAAGGCAAACGCCCTATCACTGTGTTATCTCTCTGGCCCAAAGATAACTTACTATTTTAATGGCGTGTGTACTTTATTTTTGTGACTTTTGAGTCACATCCATCAATGCTCAGGAGTTACTACTCCTGGCTCTGCATTCAGGAATTTCTCTTGGCAGTACTGATGGGACCATATGGGATGCTGGAAATCGAACCTAGAGCAGTCATTTGCAAGGCAAGTGCCTTACCCACTCTGCTATATTCCTCATTCCAGCTCCAGCGTAGTTCAAATATTTTTTATTTTTCAATTTTCTTCCAATACAAAGTAACAAATTTTTTAACTACAATTTTCAATAAATAAAAAATTAAAATTGATGCAAATGGGTGGAATATATTCTGTTGTATACAAGTTACCAGGAAAGTTTCATTCTCTAAGATATATGATTAGGGGGTCAGAGAGATAGCACAGCGCTAGGTCATTTGCCTAGCAGGCAGTCAACCCAGGATAAGCCTGAGCTTAATTCCTGGCATTTGATATCATCCTCGGAGCCTGCCAGGAGCGACTTCTGAGCACAGAGCCAAGAGCAACCACTGAGCAGTGCTGAGTGTGTCCTCCTAGAAAACCCCCCCAAAATAAAATAACATATATGATTATATTTATATATTTTGGTGCTGCGGTGAGGGGTAGAAAGTCTCCTAAGTAGTGCTTAGTTTTTGTCTAATCCAGCCCCACCCTAACTAGTAGTTCCATGAGGGGTCCCAAAATCATAGTGCCAGGCTGGGTATTATAGAGATTTACTGGGCGGTAATAGAGGAAGCCTGTTTTCCCCTTGCCAGCTGATGTAAGCAGCTTCAATTTATCTGCATCCAACAATTTTTTCATTCCTGCAGATTTCTGGCTCTTGATCTTTTTCTTTTGGTAGTATTTTATTGAAATACTTAACTATATTGAAATATTTAACTGACTTAACTGTGAGAGGAAAGGGAAAATATGTTCAAGAAAGAAAACATAGAGACAAGAAAGTGAGAGTCACGTTCAAGAAAACAAGCCTAGAAGCAGGTTGTTTTGGTTTAGTTGTTGTTGTTGTTGTTTTGGGGTAGATATGCCCAGCAGTGTTCAGGGCTTACTCCTGGGTCTGCACTAGAGATCCCTCCTCACAGAGTTTGATGACTTAGTCCCACCATGGACTGGCTTCCAATAACAATACTAAACATATACACATCCAATGAGGGACCAGCACATTGACAGAGGCTAGGAGCAGAATCCTGACTCCTGGAGCGGCACACAGAAGAGCCAAATTAAAAGTGTAAAGAGCCACATGTGGCTCGCGAGTGTTGTCGACCACTGTGGCTAGTCAATGATCTCCAGAAAAACAATGCAGAAAACATCACACTACAAGAATTACAATGGGAAAACACAGGTCAATACAATGCATAGAGAATAAAGAAGGCTACTCTGTTGACCTGAAAAGTGCCAACCACTTATTTAGCCTCTCAGAGTTTAGAGAAGAAATATAAAGGATGTTCATAGAACTCAAAGAAAGCAGCATGGATCAAGTTGAATGAACCACAAATAAGAATTAAGAGTATATGAAAACAGAAATTAGAAAACTCCAAGCAGAATTAACAGAACTGAAAAACTTAGAAGTCTTTGATAAATTCAACTGAAACAATATTAGAATCATTGGAGTCCCAGAGACCCAGGAAGAAAATTTCCATGAAGAATCAATACTAAAGGACATCATTGCAGAGAACCTCACAGAGCTAAATACTGTGTGCAAACAAATGCCCAAAGAGTACCAACTAAATGAGATCCAGAGAAAAGCACCCCAAGACACATCTTAGTCAAAATAATGAATCCCACAGATAGGGATAGAATACTGAAATCAGCAAGATTAAAAAAAAGCACCCTTTAGATTTACAACAGATATTTCATAAGAGATCCTTAAGGCCCAAAGGCAGTGGTGGAATATAGTGACAAAGTTTAATGAAATGCATGCTTTGCCTAGAATACTTCACCCAGTCAGACTCCCATTAGGTTCAAAGGAAGCATAAATAGCTTCATGGACCAAAAACGGTTCAAAAACTGTGCAGGCTCAAAACCAGCCTTAAAAGAAAAACTGAAATGTATACTTTAAGACAAGACAGACAGAGAGACACACCAAACACAAATATGACAATAAATCCCATGACAATTATCTCTCTCAAAATCAATGGACTAAATATACCAGCTAAGAGAAATAGAGTGGCAAGATGGATCAAAAAGCTGAATCCAACATTCTGCTGCCTACAAAAACACATCTGAATAGTGAGAACAAACATAGACTCATAATAAAAGTTTGGAGGACAATCATCCAAGAAAAAAAATCCTCTAAAAAAAGTAGTAGTGGCCATATTAGTTCAGATGACACAGATCTCAGGCTTAAAAAAGTTATAATGAACAAAGATGGATATTTCATAATAATCAAGGAATATGTGCAACAGGAAGAAATAACAATACTAAACATATACACATCCAATGAGGGCCCAGCAAATTATTTAAAACAATTGTTGACAAATCAGAAATGAGACATAAATAGCAACACAATAATAGTAGAAGACCTCAACACCACTTTACCCCTCCTTTATATGTCAATCAGGATATAACCTAACAAGAATATACTAGTTCTAAATGAAGAAATGAAAGTGTGGCCTAGTAGATATATGTAGGGCTGTCTAACCCAGTAAATTGTAAAAAAAAAAAAGTACCTTATTAACACCTATATTCATTGCAGAGCTATTTACAAAATCAAGAATCTTGAGGGAGCCGGGAGGTGGCGCAGGAGGTAAGGTGCCTGCTGCCTTGCCTGCGCTAGCCTAGGACGGACCATGGTTCGATCCCCCGGTTCCCATATGGTCCCCCGTGCCTGCCAGGAGCGACTTCTGAGTGCATAGCCAGGAGTAACCCCTGAGCATCACTGGGTGTGGCCCAAAAACCAAAAACCAAAAAAAAAAATCTTGAAACAAGATGCCTGACAATAGATGAATGACTAAAGAAACTATGGTACATCTATACAATGGAATACTATGCAGCTGTCAGGAAAAATGAAGTCATGAAATTTTCCTATACATGGATGGACACAGAAACTATTGTGATGAGTTAAATAAGTTAGAGGGAGAGAGCTAGCCTCAGAATAATCTCACTAAATATATGGGATTCAAAAAATTTAAAAGACAGTATGTTAATAATACCCAGAGACAAGAGAAATGATGGCTAGAAGTACCTGCCTACGATATGAAGTTTACCACAAAGAGTGGTGAGTGCAGTTGGGAGAAATAACTATACTAACAACTATCTTGACATTAGTAGTGAATGAGAGAAATTGAATATCTATGTTGAATACAGACAATTGGTGGTGGAGGAGGGATATGAAGAGCATTAGTAGTGGAAAGGTTGCACTGGTGAAAGGATTGATTTTTCTTATAACTGAAATCCAACTAAAACATGGTTGTAATCATGGTGTCTAAATAAAGATATTATTAATAAAAATAAAAAATCATCATTGAAAAGAGACTGTGCTTATAATTATTGCACAAAATAAGGCACTATTCTTTTTAGATAACATAACTTGGAGCTTTGTCTTGGGGTATATATAATGAGTATCAATTTGTGTTTATTTTGCTGTTACATCCAGCTGTGCTCAGGACTTACTCCTGGCTCTGCTCTCTGTGTTTATTTTTGACAGACTGGGACAGAGGAAATGGGTACCTTATAATCTGGGATCAAACCTACAATGACCAATGCCTTAGCCCTCTGTACTATCTCTTCAGCCATATAGTTCTTATCTTACAAGTATATATGAATTAAAAGCAGAAATATATTTTTATAAGCTAAAGAAAACATTAAATCACATTTAGATGTAAACTTGAAAAGTTATTGATAGATGAGTTTCGATCTTGAACTATCCTAAAGCCCATCCTTTTAACACTGTTCATCTCTTATCACCAATTTGCAGTTGCACGCCCCCTAACTCTTTGTTTCTTTTTCTCTCTGTCTCTGTCTCTTTTCTTTAAGAATATATTTTATTTGTGTCTGAGGGTAGAGATGCATAGTTCCCATCCAATCAGTTGTGAAAATATTTGTTATTTTTCTTATAATTTATTCTTAGTTTTTAACACTTCATTTCCTTTACAGCAAATATTTTTGGCAAAAATGATTCTGAGGTAAATACAAGTTAATGTCTAGTGAAAAATTTACTCTTTTTTTTCTCTAGAATGTCAATGCTAAACATACAATTTCCACAAATAGTTTGCTGAAATATGCCATCTAGTGTAATAATCACGATGATATTAGTGAACACATGAAGACCAGCAATTGCTGAAAATCCTCAGCACTTATTTCAAAAGCTAGAAGTTATTTAAGGAAACCAGACAACTTAAGCCAGTAGGCTTACAATGTACATAGTAAAGATTGATTTTGTATTTTGATCAAGTTGCTTACTTTCAATTCCGACTTTGCTTATTATGCACATATGTAAAGTGAAGCACTAGTTCAAACTGTGATGGTTCCAGTAATAGAAAAGATTCATAAAAAAATTTACAAAATGTATGTCATCGTTAAATAAAATATAAAGAGGCATACTTCTGATAATTGTAATTAATTTCATCCAACTTAGCAATTTAAGTAAAATTCTAGGAAATGTATTAGGACAAAGATTCAAATGCTGACATTATTTTAAATGCTACAACAGTTCAGTTACTGTTCATAACTAAAGATGGTTACTGTTCGGGTGATAAATAATAAGAATACACTGTTGGTATAATGCTATGTTGGAAGCGAAATCAGGCTTATCTTATTTTTAAAAATAGTTATAAGGAGAAATCTACTTGGAGTAGATTGTGATCTACACCAGTTTACTATTGTGTGGAAACTAGCTGTACAATGGAATACAAACATAAACAACATAAACACCATTGTATGTGTCAAGTCTTTTAATACATATATTTTTGAATTCTGGTTCATACAATTTACCGTATTTGACGGCGTATAAGACGACTTTTGAAACGAAAAAAAATGTCAACCAAAAATTGGGAGTTGTCTTCTACGCCGAGTATATCCTGAAAAACGTCTCGATATGCCGCTAAACGAAAATAATCTGGATTTTGCCACGAAAGGAATTTTCCAACTCGATCCTGCACCAATCACTGCAAGGCTGCTTGGACCGCCTCTCTAACTGGCCAATCCAAGCAGGCTTTTGTTGCATGTAAATTAGACAATGATCTGGACCAGAATCTACACTGTCAAAAGCCGGCTCAAAAGGGCCAGAGTCAGAAAGGAAGTCTATTCCAGTATACTCTTTGAACCTTTGCTTGTTGTGATTGGCTCACTGTGGTACATACAGTTGCAGCACAGGAACGTTCTGTCTTATACAGCGAATATAGGCCTAAACCTATGTTTTAACTGTAAAATTAGGGGTCATCTTATACGACCAGTCGTCTCACATGCCGGCAAATAAGGTATATAAAATACTTTCTCTTGGTGGAAAGATGGAGTATGAAGTAAAGTTCTTGCCTTGAAAGCAGCTGACCCTAGTTTGATCCTTGCTACTGCATGTGGTTCCCTAAGCACTGTTCAGTATGATCCCTTGGTTTAGAGGAAAGAATATACTTTATTCTTTATTCTCACACACCATAGATGGGTGTGACCAAATCCCACCTCCTCACCAAGGAACACTTCAGATTCACAGTTTCTTTTGAAAATTCAATTTCAGCATATATTGACCATTGAAATCCAAGTTGTAAATAAAATTACACATACTACCAAGGCTTAAAAAACAATAACATATCAGCATTCTAAATTTTTGCACATTTTAAAAATACTCATAAGTCATTAAAAACAAAATTCTAAAACTTAGCCTTTTAAAATTTATTTAATTAAGCTGCCCCCACAAAACCCAGGCAAGTGAGAAAACATCCAAAGTTATAACCACTTGAACAATGAAGGGTTTATATAAAATATATGGTAATATATTTACTATTTAAAATTTAATTTTATAATTTTGTTTTTCAATAGTTCAATGTGTGTTTGGTTTTTTCTTTTTATTATTTCTTTTATTTTGAAGTCACACCCACTACTCTCACTTCTTGCCTTACTCCCAGCTGTTTACTTAGAGATCAATCCTGGTATGGCTTGGAGATCATCTATAGTCTAGGGTATTAAACAAGGCTTGGCTACACTTATACTTGAATTATTTTTCTGAACCTTTATTACTTCTGATTAATTTGGCAGCTATTTTTATTTTGAGGTATCAGATTTGATGCCTTTTTTAAATTAAATTTATTTAAAAAAGCATCACATATTGACATAATTAATCACAAAACGTGTTTCATGACCAAAAGCAAAGTTATTTAAAAAATTGGAAATAGAAAGAAAAAGTAAAGAAATGGAAGAGAACGGAAAGAAGAAAAAGTTCAGTAGCAAGTATACTTGTGAAAATTATTGTATTACCAATGAACTCATTAAAACAATAGCAGAAGATTTAGTAAGCTATTCTTTTTTCATAAGGTTAAGAATTAAAGAAACACAGTAAAAACGATGTGAGAGTGGCAATTGTAGTTTGCATAGGCCCAGAAAAACATGGTGAAATAGAAAGAAAAAGCGTTGGCCTAAATATAAGGAGAACTTACCCTTGAAGTATTCAGGCATAAGACAAACACTGAGCTCCAGGCATACTAGGTTGTCCTACCCCTGAGTCATTCTCTGTGTTCCCAGTAAATATTTTTGCACAATTGCTATTGTTGGTGTCAGGTTTCTGTAGTTAGAGATCTGGTTTCTATACATATCCTACATCGAAGTCAGGATGGTACTGTGCATCATCTAGTTTATAGGGCAATGTGGAGAGCCCTGTCCTGAAAGCAGGTTGTTGCTGTTGCTAAATTGTCTGCGTGTTAAAAGAACCCTCTTTGGAGTATGTTGATGTCAGGGCAGTGGTAGAATCTTCTCTGGTAGAGGTTTGCTTCCTGGTGATATTGTAGACAACCATGGTTGTTTCTGTAGACTCTACACTGTAGATAGTATCTATGGTTCAGGGGTGAATGGACAATGCCTGTTCTCCTGAGGCCTAGGCCAAGTCATTAAGTCAATGTTCAGAGTGTAAGGCCCCACTGCATTACAAAATTTGTGTGTTCCTATTTCTATTAGATAAAAACTTGTTTGCATGTATAATATTTTTCCCATTTTAATGTACCTATGCAAAAAAGGAACAATGTCATAAGGTATTATTGGTGCATAGGGGGGCTGATGGAACAAGTCCAACAATCCCTGTAATTTGGTTCTAACACGAACTCTAAACAGAGAGACTTTTCTACCAGAATTCCTTATTGAACAGATGACCAAAAACGAAACAAAACAAACAAACAAACAAAAAGAAACAGTGGGGAAATTGTCGCTATATAAGAGGATATTCAATAAGGATTATACCTGTTTTGGGAACGCATCTAAGATTAATCAAAGGCAATTAATGGCTTTTGTGCATTCTCAAACATGTCTTTTAAGAACTGATGCATATTTATAATGTATAATTTAAAAATATTATGAAATTATTTTACTTTAAATTAAGTTTTAGATTAGATTTATATCTCAGCATCAGCAGGTAATTGGCCACATGCTATAAAAGCAGAAGGTGTGAGTTTGATTCCTTGCCCATGTGCCCCACTGATCACTGAGCCAAGAGTAGTTCCAGAAAACAGCTGAATGTTTTTCCCAATTTTTAAAATTAAGTGAACGAATTAAATTTTTTATTAAAGAGATTTATTTTCTTCAGATCAATTTCAGGGTAAGGTAATGCTTTGAGTAAATAGAGAAACATTTTCTATTTTGTGGTGTTTTGTTTTTAACCTTCTTCTACCATGTACTTGCTTTTGCATATGCTTATGTGTTCAATCATTTATTTTTATTTTTGATAATTACTTTAATAATTTTTATTTTTGTTATTAAGCCATATTCAGGGCTGGAGTGATAGCGCAGCAGTAGAGCCTTGCATGCAGCTGACCCAAGATAGACCTCGGTTCTATCCCCGGCATCCCATATGGGCCACCTAGCCAGTAGCGATTTCTGAGCACATAGCCAGGAGTAATCTCTGAGCTTCACCAGGTGTGGCCCAAAAGCCAAAATAAATAAATAAATAAATAATAATAAATAAAAGCCATATTCAGTGGTGGATATTTGCAGTTGAAATGACATTTAGGGAACATTAACCCCAAATGATTATTTCCTTAGCCATATATTAAAGATCTAATTATCATTGTAAATTTCACTTACAGTATTTTGGTTTGTATTTGACTACGCTTGGGTTAAAGTGAATTATAAAGAAATGAATCATAAGATAAGCTGTCCTAAAATATATACTGCTTGTATATATACTGTTTGTACAATTGTAATATCCAAACTATGAAAGATAAATCAGTAATTTGGGATATATGATATGACATTCACTCATGATTTTTTCTTCTAATCATAGTAGCATGGAATTTTGTTGAAGTGGGATCAAAGTGGTTTGCTTTATGTTTTGTTTTTGTTTGTTTGGGAGCCAAACAACATGCTCAGCATTACTTATGACAGTGCTCAGAATTTACTCCTTATGAGGCTCAGAACACTATATGAGATGCCAGGGACAGAACCCAGGTTATCGTATGCAAAGTAAATGCCCTATTCACTTTACTATAGAATCAGCTCAGTGTTTTGTTTTGTTTTTCAAAGCAATTATTTTAAACATGTTAGCAAACCATATTAGTATCCCTGAAAAGCAACATAACTTGTTCCACATTATAAGAACTCTTGGGAAAATCAAGATCTCAGAACTGTCTCTTTTGTGAAAATATTTCTATGTCAAAGAACCATATTAAAAGCACAAAGATTGGCTGACCAGAGCAAGTACAGGAAATAAGGAGCATCCCAGTTTGAATAATCCATCATATATAAGCCTTGATCACCAATAGGGGACACTCCTGAGCATAAGGCTGAAATAGGTAAGTGTGTAAGTGGACTAAAGGCCAAAATGTAAACCAGACAAAACAAAACAAAACAAAAATTGCTAAGAGTCTATCACTAAATGGTTATGTGTAGAAACATCTTAGTCAATTTTACATTAAAGTAACTAATTTCATAAAATTAAAAACTACACAAAACTATCATCTTCATGTTTATCTATTTTCATTAAATAAATTTTAATCTCCATGCCCTTGAATTGGTTTCAGGAAAACACAGATACATCTAACTATTTATAAATCAAACCAAATTATAAAATAGATTAGTATGGCAAAGCTTAGCATTATCTTATTTAACAACAAAGTCAACGAAGTAATGGTATTTCTTCAAATATATTTTGAAATATAATCAGGAAAACATCTAACCAAATTAATATAAGTTTGGATAGGACACATCCTCATCTTATGATTATCATCATCAAAGCAATAGCAGCAGCAACAATGAAAGCAACAATTCTACCAATGCTTATAGAATCTTATTATCTTTGTAATGAGCTTAGTTATAACCCTTTCTTTTTAAATGATCCATTTTCCTAGAAAAATTTGCTGGTATGTAAAATACTTGCACAGGTTATATAGTTGACAAGTGGGAGATCACGAACTATAACCAAGACTAAGTTCAACATCTACCTTTTTACCCATTCTAATGGTTATCATTATAATCAAGTGGGATCTTTGGGTCTAAGGAATATTCAAGAACTAGAAGGTTTTATAGTAAAAATTTCAGCTTTTCTTATATGAATCTGTTTTTACAATTTGCCTAGAGTTATCCCCAAACTGAGTCTTATTAAATACTATAGCAAATAAATACTCATGCCAGCCATAAGAGGAGCACTATGTTGTTTTTTGCTTTTTGTTTTGTTTTTGTTTTTGAGCCACATCCGGTGATGCTCATGGATGATTCTTGGCTATGCTCCCAGAAATTGCTCCTGGCTTGGGGGACCTTATGGGACTCCAGGGGATCGAACCTCGGTCCATCCTAGGCTAGCTAGTACCAAATAGCCAGATACCTTACCACTAGCGCCACTGTTCAGGCCCCTATGTTGTATTTCTTACACAGTGGTGAACAAGGCTTGGATTAAAGCCTTAGGGACAACTCAGAGGACTATGGAAACAAGACAAGATAAGATCAAAAGCACTGGGTCAGGAGGACTTATGAACTGAGAGCCTGAATGTCTTACACATTCAGTATTTTTTAGATTTGGGAACTATTATAAGAACAAAACTGGTCAATTGCCTATCTTAAGGCTAAGCTTCTATACATCAGAGGAACTCAGTATACTGAAACAAACATCTTTATAATGGGCTTATCTCAAGAAATGATTCCTTTGTGGGGAAGAAATAGAGCATTCTTATAAGCACTGTCTCAGTGCTTATCTACGTCCTGGTCTTGCTGGTTATCCTATTATCTACCCTTCTGCCTTTTTCCTATTCTATTTCTCTTGAATCCTGATTCCCAACAAAGGCTTAAACTGTGACAGAGTGCATTTGACTTTCCAAGCTCTGTAGTAAAGGATCTTTTAAAACTCAGCTTCCATCCAAGTTACTGTCATTTTTATACCTCTGATACAGTTTTCACTGACTCCTCACCACCCACATCAAGGTCAGATATCTCTTTCCTGTAGTTCTGCTTTTTCCTGCCTACATCATTTCACTCATTCCTCCCACCTGCTTTCCAATGTCTCTTTTCATTTTAAACAAGTGCTTCTTCCACCTACCTGCATAAAGATTTGAAAATCTCCTTGGAGAATTCTAGCTACTAGTATAAAGAAACATTTTCTCCAGGCAAATTTACTTGGAAAAATGGTAGCTTGCGTTTTCTGTCAAATACAAGACATATATATATATATATATATATATATATATATATATATATATATATATACATACATTTATATGCTTTTGGAAATAATAAGTATTAAACAGATCCACATAATTATTGTATTAAATTCTTAAGTTCTTCTTAATTTGATTGTGATTATGTTTCAAAAGTTCATACTTAATACTTATAATTAGGAATAATAATTTGCTATTATTTTTGGTATTAGGTCTTTTTAATATTGATAGTTTTTCATATTGCATTCTCCTCTAATTAACTAGCAATTAAGGACTCTTTTACTATACTTACTAATTTGAATTCCATATTATTATATTTTAATTTGGAATTTATCAGGAATTTAGGGGTTCTCACTGGAAATTCTTAGTTATCTGGGCTGAAGAATCAATGCTAGGATATGGGGACAGCTCTGCCAGTCTAGCTAGCTGGGCACCTCCAAGGCCAAGTGGTGTTCAAAGAAACATGTGGTACAATAAAAAATGTGACCTTTGTTTTCAAAACCTTCAGCTGTAATTTAGCAATACTTTCATTTATGAATAAGCTGTAGTCATGTAACAAAAATGGATTGCTTCCCCAATAGATTTGGAGGATTGAAAAATTCTCTTATGGTTAAAATGGTCATCTCAACCTGTCATTTAATCTTAAAATCATTAGGAAATTACGGTGAGGATAGTATTCAAAGCAAGTCCATGCCATTAAATACTTTAAAAAAGAAGCATTTATATTATCACATCAAGATCTCTTTTAAATTCTATAATCAAATGACTTTAATATATTATTTCCTTTATCATTTTTAATTTTGTGAAATATAAAAATGCTATATTATGAGATAATGGATTATGTAATCTGATAATATATTGATATTAAAGATACATTTTCTATTTTAAAATCTCTGTCAGAGTGGGACTTTGAGAAAAGTGATATTTAAACTGAGAACTACTGAATCAGAAGCAATGAGTCATATGAGAAGTGAGGTAGTATATTCCAGGTAAAAAAAATAACACTGACATAAATTCCCAAACAAGGAAGAACATGATGAATACTGTGGTAGTATGTAAAAAAATAATGAATGTAGAAAGAGCTAGAGTTTTGTCTTTGCTTTCCACCACACTACCAGAATGAATACAGAATTGATAAATGAATTTTAAACCAACATTATGATTTAGTAGGAGAGTCTCTTTGAGGTGCAACCAGGTTAAAATATATCTGCTTACCAATAAACATTGATTTTACAACATGCAGAAAAAGCAAACTAAGGAGAAATGCAAATATTGGAGTTGAGCAAACAGGAGATGAGATAGCAGGGTTCATGAGCTGTGGGTGTTAGGAGTGTCTTATAATCATTAGAGCTGGATTAGAGAGAATATATTATTAGCTCCAGACTAAAGTTCCCTCCCACAAAGACCAGGGGAGCTGGCAGTAATGCAAGGACAAGAGAATTTATTCATTTAGCAGCATGCTGTGACTGCACCTCTCCCAGGTGGTGATGACATAGATGGGACTTGCACGTCCTTAATATAGGGATGCTGGGGCTTCAAGCTAAAGGTAAAACTATAAGTTCTTAGCACATTTTGCATCAGCCAGATTTAAACTGGTTGGTTGAAGTGGTAGAGGAGGGGCTCAGGCACCCACTGGGTATCCATGACCTTGACATAAGTTACATACGGTTTATTGCGTGCAGACCCCCTTGTGTTGCTAGTTTATCTAACTGTCCTGGAATGTGCCCTTGACATTCCTGGAACTAGCTATTCTGGGCCTAGTTTCTTCTGCCACATACCTAAGGCCTGGCCTGGCTGTGGTTACATCTATAGCAAAGCTTGGTTACAGAAGCAAAACAAGCAGTTAATTTAAATTTACATTCCCTTCTAATATTAGGAAGGAAGTTTACTATAGTAATAGATTTTGGAGATGGCAGTGACTACTATTTGAATAATAGGATGTGTGCACAAAGAATTTTAAAAAAAAGGGTGACTGAAATAAAAATTTAAGTCCAGAAGCATTTAAAACTTAAAGTCCATAAGCTCCCAGAATATTAAGGAATTAAAAGATCAGAGTGACAACATAGCAAAGTATGAGTGCACTCTTCACCTCACTTGTAACCTTATGACTCTCGCTTTGTCCTCATGAGGTAAAAAGTTCAAATGTCTCCTCCCAGAAAATACTAATTCAGTTCCTGAGATCTGGGCAACATTGACTCAATCATCTCTCAAAGATCATATCATGTTTAGTAATAGAATTTTTCATATAAAATGAAAGAAGGAGTTGAGACCACATTTAGCTTCTAGAAGCTATGAGATTAAACAAAGTATATAATTAAAAATGTTTTACTACTGCAACTGCTAGGATTCAGGAAAACAAATTAACTGAGATTAAGGAGTTCTTGTGTTAATATTTTATTTTCAGACTGTCAAATTGAGCCTGGCAGATGGCATTTGCTTAATGTTAAAGAATTAAGTAAATGAATTGCATATGTTAATGAGGCAACATTTTTTATTATACCTGACTAAATGCAGGGCTTATTTGTTGCTTTGAACACAAGGAATATTCTTGGTATGTTCAAGGACCAAATATGGTTTTGAGGATCAAATTAGACATTGTCTCAAATAAGGACAGTCTTTTATCCTTGATACTATATTTTTTAAATAATTAAGGAAATGAGTAAAATATATTATTATTAATATGAGATCATGTATAATATTAGCAATACTTGGATACCTATTACACCAAGTAAAAATACCTATGTCTAGAGTAACAGTACAGTGAGTAAAGTCCTTGTCTTGCATATGGCAGACATAGGTTTTAGAGCAAAAGTGCAGTGGGAAAAGTTCTTGCCTTGCACACAGCAGACCTGAGTTCTATGTCTGGGTTTATCATCCCCTGAGTCCCTAACTGGATATGGCCCCAAGCAAGCAAAATATCTCCAACAATCTTGCTAGAATCTTCTGCATATCCTGAATACTATCTTCAGATAAATTATAAATCAGTTGCAAAGGAAAATTAAAATAGCTTTCCCTAATTTACATATGAAATGTTTTTATTAAGGTTCCTTGTACAGGAAGAGTTTAGAAAAGCTAACATGTATGCCTTTTACAGTATAACAAGTAGGGCATTTGATTTTCACATGACTGATTTGAACTGAGTCCCTGCATTCCTGCTAGGAATGGCCCTTTAGAGTCAAGAGGTAAGATCTGCAATTAGATGTGGTTTCCAAAAAATTTTTTTAAAAAGAAAAACTAAACCAGTTTAGTTGAACTAAAACCTAAAATGGCTAAATAAACTGTGTAATATTTTAATGGTGCAAAGCAGCTGATTCAGGACCAAAGGTGGTTGGTTAGAATATAATGGTGCAAATAAAGAAAATCTTTTGATATTATAATTTTTCTGAATTAGTATTTACAGACCAATAGGTGTGCTCAGAATTTTTCAACATGTATTTTATATAGTAGGTCTATTTAGTAATTTTTTTTTTTGCTTTTCTTGGGGGGGGTGCATACCCAGTGAAGCTCAGGGGTTACTCCTGGCTATGTGCTCAGAAATCACCCCTGGTTTGGGGGACCATAGTGGACACTAGGGGATTGAACTGCAGTCCTTCCTACATTAGCAGGTGCAAGGCAAATGCCTTACCGCTTGCATCACCACTCTGGCTCCCTATTTAGTGATTTTATGATAATCTCAATGTATAAACTATCAGAAATGACACAAAAGCAAAGAAATTAAAAGTTTCAGTACAAACGACAATGCAAAATTGTCAATTCCAATACATAATATGCAAAATATAACATGAATTAAAACTGATTGTTTATAAGAAAAGATAGTCTTATTTTGGGAGAAGGGAGTTTAAGACCATACCAGAATTTCACACTCAAGTAGTGTTCCTGGGTCACCTATGACAGGACTCATTATACTATTCATTCCATAAAAGGAACCCATGTCTGCTGTATGCAAGGCAAGCACATTAACACCCAGATTATTTCTATTCTTTCAGGATAATATATTTGCTTTTGCTAAATAAAATATTTATTCAGTGATATAATTATGTAGATGTAGGTAGAGTTTTCTCCATAGATAATTCCATCCCCATAAGCCATGCAGTTATGCAGAGCATCAAAATTTTGTATACTTAATATTTGAAAACCTTTTTCTTTCTATTATTGACAACTAGTTTATCCCCAAGCATGAAAGGTATTCCACTAAATTTGAGGTTCGTAGAAGGATTCAGTGTTTTTCACTGCTGTGCGTATAACACAAAGTACTGTGTTTGCTCTACCTACAATCGAGAATCAATAACTCTTTCTTGATCATAAAAATAGCATATAAACTATTTATTTAATTTATTTATCTTGCAGCCACTCCTAGAAGTTTTTAGGAATTAATTCATGTTTGAGAGTTGTTTCCAGATGTTCTCAGGAGACTATATTGTGCTTGTGATCAGTTAGGGGCTCCAGCATGCAAAACATGCAAAACACGCATTCAAATTCTTTGAGCTATATCCCTGGTTGATAGTTCTATGGCTTTTAAAGACTTTTAAGGCAGGGAGATAAGGAGAAATATAAAGAAGTGATTATAAAAATGGTCCTTGTTAAGAGCAATAACTTTTATAATACATATATCTTAATAACAAATGATAAGAGCACATCCTTACATCTCATGATCTCTAAGAGAGAAATATAAAAGTTAGGTCTGGAAAGATATTACAGCAGGTAAGACCCTTGTCTTGTATGCATCCCACCCGATTTCAATTTTGATGCCATTTCTAAAGCAAGAGAAACTATTCAAAGCTGATTTTAAGCACAAAAAGAATGGAAGAAAATTATATAAAACAAAAAAATAAATAAACAAAACACAAAAATAGAAATGTCTAAAACAAAACAAAAAAATGCCTAAAACAAAAACAAAACACAAAATACCATGTTTTAGACAAATACAAATGCTTCATATAAATTGGTCCCAGTGGTTCTTGAATTTCAACTTCATTATATTCTAATACAAAATATAGTTATTTTCTTAAATATGCATAAAATTACATGATCATTCTGCATCTACATTTAATAAAGGTTTCTCTTAACCACCCTGGTGTTTCCAATGGAGAAACCATTTTTCAAAGCAAAGGAAATAAAGACTGGGCAGGAGAAAAGAATAAATAAGACAACCTACGAAAAAGTAAAATTTAAGTTGATGAATATACTAACAACTCTTGCACATTTCTATACTTAAACATATATTGGCAGAAAGGCAAATATACATTTACTTGCTTTCATTTTTCCAAAGCACAACTTAATTAATGTTGTCATATAGCTCCTGGTAACAGACTCATACCATAACAGTCCTCCCACGCCACAAGATCAATGGAACCCTGGAAGCTACAACAGAAAGAAATTAGAATGTGCATCAAATTTGTGAAGCTCATAAAGAAAACACATTTGCCCTTCATGTATTTTTAAAGAGATTCTTGCATCATTATATCTTGTAAATGGTTTCTCTATTCAGTGCAGCAGATAGAATTGAACTTTGGTGCTATCCCATTTTTCACAAAAACAGAACAACATTCAGTTTTAATAAAGATTTTAGTGGTGATGTTATTATGTTGGAGACCCAGTTATTCTACAGGGCCTTTGTAATGTCTATGAAAATAAAAGTGTTTACAAGATCATTTATCTGCCTCATTTTCTTCTCTCTTTACCCATTATAACTCAAGAATCAAGTCTCACTTTCAACCTTAAGAAGACTGACCTTTTTGATCAGCCAAATCCATCAATTACAGAAATATATAATAGTGTAAAGTGAAAACTTAAATTGATAGTTTAGAGGAGTAGCATTATATTTTAATATATACTGCTCTGCCCATTAGAAATCTAGACCCGATTTAATACAGCTGTAGATCATGTATTTTTTTTAGATGGGAATCCTAATGTTGGAATCATGGCATTTTAGCAATTCACTTAACCCAGGAACAAACTATGAATACTGACCAAATTCAGTTTTATTCTTTTTCTTTAAATTATTTTACAGAAAAATTCTGCATACATATATACAAAAATCTTCATTTTTTTCCTTTCATGTCAAGGTTCATAAATTATATTTTTGAAAACTAAAACAAGTTGTATTTTGTTTTGAGTATGTCCAGAATAGAATTTTTCACGTGGTATTCACACAGTCTCAGAAAAGAGTGTAATTTAACCATTAGGATAGTTGAGCATTAAAATACTACCTTATTTTTCCTGATTGGAATAACAGCCAAAACATTTACAAAGTCTTAGGTGTATGAAAAACATTTTTTTCTCCCTTAGAATTTAAAAGCAACACAATAATTTGTGACACATAAGATCTGGATAGTTTTTAAAAAGTTCTAGAGTGATTGCATTCATTCATCTGAGATCTGGCATCAGGTCAAGGTCTGGCCATAAACACTTTCTTTGTAGCAACATCAAATGTATTATAAGTCCCATTATTTTTCCCTACAGGGGTCACCTTTAGATGTTCAGTGCTAGAGTAGGGGCCAGAGCAAGCCAAGTACTTCCTGGAGAGTCAAACTTGACAAAGTGGTTTTGAGAGTCCACAAGGACCATATTGTGCCTGTTTTAGGGGAGAAAAATTCAGCGTCCTCTGTGAGCAGATCTAGTCCATATCCTCCCATAAAACAAGCAAATGAGTTTCAGCAGGAAGTAGAGATCCCACATTCAATACACCTTTTGCTATTGATCTTCTTGTCATTAACCACTGCCAATTAAGTAAACCCTGGTCACCTTATTTGATGACTGAGTTATAGAAAGTATAATAAGAGATTTTTATGATTTTAAATTCACATATTTTGCATGAACTAGAAACCTAGTTTTAACTCACACTATTAATATAATTTAGAGAGGGAACGAGGTTCATTAACTTTCTTAATGTTTGAAAACTGACTTTATTTCCCTTTGAGCCCAAGTAATGATGCATGACTTCAAGTCAGTTTACTAAAGTTATGTCAGTTGTTCTGGTGGAATATTTTGGGATTTTAATATCAGCAATATACTTATACTGTATCTAGCACCTTCATGATAAGCATAAAAATATTAGTTTTTTTCTCAATAAGGGAATGAAAATAATCACTATTAAAATGATAAGAAAGTATATGTACTATTGATTATACTAGCTATTGTTAATTTAATTTGTGAAATCAATATTTTGTTAGAGTAATGAAATTCAAGCTTTTATAGTCAACTGTGAACAGAAAAGATGACATCTATATTATACTAAGAAGTTATATTGGTTTTAGGCACTGCACAATTATCCCAATATATTGTCTCAATATTGTATGCAATGAAAAATTAATGCTCAACTATCTTATTGGTTAAATTACAATCTTTTCTGAAACTTTGTGAATATAAAGGGAAAAAATTCTATTCTGGATATAATAAAACACAAGGAGAAAATAATTTTTTAGATTGTATAAATTTTAAGATATACATAACATTGTATAAATGTGTACAAATATATATATTTATATCTTGTCAGAGTAATATCATTTTACTGTTGTTTATTTGCTGAAACACTTTAGTGAATATTATTAAGAACTGCAATGTCAAAACTAAAGAATATAAGTTTTCATTTTCTATTTCTTAATTTTATTTACAAAGTACAATTACCATAATGCCCTTAAATTATTCCCAAACTTGGTCACTTTAGTGACATTTGAGCAATAAAATATATATCAGATAGCTGAAGCATATTATTGAATTATTTTAATGAATATTGATAGGTCATCCAAATGATAGCACTATCTTAAAACTTTGTTGAGCAAAGTTGAGGAGCTAGCTTAAAGAGCAGGAACACATAAAAAATCCAGTTTGATTCCCAACATAGCCAGAAACAATCCCTGAGCACTGAGAAAGGTACAGTCATTGAGAAGCACAATAATGTTATCAAACTGTTTATTAGGTGGGGTTCACTGATAAATTAATGGCATGGGTAACTTTTTTATATATAATATACTGTTTTCATGTTCTGTTAATATAATATATTTTGGTCAACATATTTAACTTTTGTTAGAAGTATACACATAGATCAAGGGCTTAGATTTAAGGGTTAGATCAGGGGTCTCAAATTCAATTTACCTGCGGGCCACAGGAGGCAAAGTCGGGGTGATCCTTGAGTGCAAAGTCAGTAGTAAGCCTTGAACATTGTGGGGTGTGATGTAAATAACTAAAACAAAACAAAACAAAAATGATTCCTCTAGGGCAAGGCCACAAAATGTTGTACGGAGGGCCATTTGCCGCCTGCGGGCTGCTAGATAGTCTTAATGTTTCATAC
>PVKC010018356.1:6226-19785 GCA_004027635.1 Crocidura indochinensis
CCCCCCCCCCCCCAGCACCACAGTGTGTGGTTCAAAAACCAAACCAGAAAGAAAATATGTGAAGTAAAACAAAGTGATTTTACTGCAGTAGGATTGGAAAACAAAAACATCACAGGAAAAGATATAAGATATACCTACCAGTTCTACAAGCCTCTCCAGAAATGGAATCAATTTTAGGAGTTCATTGTCATTTTTATCCATAAACCAGCTTTCTATAGGGATTCCATTTGACAGCTAAAACAAATAAATAAATCCTCTTTATTTCATTTTACAATTTTGCCTGATTTCGAAAGCTTTTTAAAAAAGAACTTACAAATTTAAGTAAATATTTATCTATATGTTGCAAGGAGTATTAAGAGTTTTTACTTGCCATATTCCTTCTGTTTTCTTAATTATAGGCACCATGACTTACAAAGTTTTTATTAAGAATTATTGTCTCCGGGGCCGGGTGGTGGCACTGAAGGTAAGGTGCCTGCCTTACCGCGCTAGCCTTGGACGGACGGCGGTTCGATCCCCCGTGCCCCATATGGTCCCCCAGGCCAGGGGCGACTTCTGAGCGCATAGCCAGGAGTAACCCCTGAGCGTCATTGGGTGTGACCCAAAAACCAAAAAAAAAAAAAAAAAAAAAAAAGAATTATTGTCTTATTTTTGGCAGCTCAATATATAACAAGGAAGATATTAAGGAATAAACTGAAGCTCAACCAGATTATCAATGTATAATTTTTTCTTAGCAATATATAAATTAATGAGATTCAATTGAACAAATTCTTCTATAGTAAGTTACATTATTTCCATAATTAAAAAATATTTTCATTCAAGAAACAACTACTATTAGTTGTTAACAGACATCACTACCAGAGAGCATGTAGTTTTACATTGGGAATAAGACCCATTCCCAACAACTAGCAAGATAAACTCAACAGAGTAGTAACAATAAAATGATTCAATGGCATTTCATTGAACAAAAGTATAAAACAATACAAACTGTATTTGTTTTATAGTAATCAACAGGACAAATATCAAAATGCTCTTTTAGATAGAAAATAATGGAAATTACTATCTTGGAACCAAGATGAATTTTTTGGGAGGAGGGGGTAAGTCACACCCAGCGACACTCAGGAGTTACTCCTGGCTCTGCACTCAGAATTCACTCCTGGCAGACACGGGGACCATATGGGATACCGGAATTCGAACTGGGGTCCTTCCTGTGCTGACCATGTGCAAGGCAAATGCCTTACCGCTGTGCTATCATTCCGCCACCACCAAAGTTGAAAACTTTTTTTCCAAGATGAAATTTTTAAACATATTCCAACATAGAAGGCAAAACAAAAAGCTATCTAAAATGAATATATACTGAAATCCCATATGCAGTCATCTTCAAGCTTTCTTTTTCACTTTATTATATTCATATGTCAAACAAAAAGGTATAGAAAAATTTTGTTTCACACACCCAACCTATTTTACCATCAGCATTTTGATTGTGAAGTAAATCTCAACTAGCTGCTATTAATAATGCAAATTAAAAATAAAGTAGGTTGGAGAAATAGCACAACAGGGTCTGGTCTCATACATGCAATGTACGTTCCTTACCACTGAACCATTATCTCCAGTTACATACTTCATTAAAAAAAAAAAAAAAAAAAAAAAAAACTCTGGGGGGTCAGAGCAGTGTTGCAAGGGGTAGGGTGTTTGCTTTGCACACGCTGACCTAGGATAGACCTTGGTTCAATCCCCCCAGCATCCCATGTTGTCCGCCAAGCCAGAAGCAATTTCTGAGCGCATAGCCAGGAGTAACCCCTGAGTGTCAATGGGTGTGGTCCCAAAACCACCCTCCCCCCCCAAAAAAAGACTGAGATTGGAGCAATAGCACAGTAGGTAAGGTGCATGCACCAGACCTGGGTTTGATCCTCAACACCCCATATGGTCTCCAAAGCCCTTTCTCAGAATGATCCTTGAGTACAGAGGAGGAGCTAAGAACTAGAAGCATATGTCCCTACAAAAAAAAATAAACTTAAATAAACAAACTAAGAAAACTTCACAATGAATATGCCAATATGGTTTTATTGTTACTTACTGAGTTACCAATGAACAATGAAAATTCTGTTCTACCATCATACTCATTTGGACACATTTGTTTTCAATTGTATTTTTAAAATCTTTAATTGAGATTTTGAGGTTTTACAATGCTATTAACAATGATTTCTCATAAACATAATTTCATCACCACACCCCAAGACTCCTTCACCATCCCAACACAACTGTGTGGATCAGTTAGTTGTTCAATTATGCTGTCTTTATACCTGTTTTTAACTTGTGTATCTTTAAGTCAACTATATATGGGAGACAGTATGAAAACTGATTAGTAATCTTCCTACCTGATATGCAAAGGCTTGTGGTGAGTTGTCAATTATTATAGTTTTTGAGAGATCTCTTCCAAGGATATTTAAGTCTTTAATATAGTTTCCTTGTACACAAACACAATGTTCACGGAAAAGCCGGTGCCTAAACATAAAAATTAAATCACCTTTAAAAAAATCTCCAAAAAGCATAGCATACAATAAAACATACAAGCACACATATACCAAATTTCGGGTAAATTAGCTTTAATATCTTCTATAAAGGAAATACAAATACAAATAAATTTGAGGCTATGCTTTGGGCTGGTTTTACGAAAATACTTTATTGAGTTTATAAATAAATATCACTAGGCCTTAAAGAAAGTGGGCTTATCTCCAATTATATTAAATTATAGAAAGGAATTTAAAACTCAATTGTTTTTAAAAGTCATTTACCCAAAAAAGCTCAGTTCAGATGCATCAGGCTGTCAGTGAGGTCCTGCTTTTTAATTTTCCAGATGGTTGACTGAGGAACAAGGAGGTCACTTGGTTTGCCCAAGGTCACACAGTAAGTCAGTAGATAGCCCGGCAATGGAACCCAGGATCCTCCTGGCTCCCAGTCCTTTGCTCTAAACAAGAGACCACACTCATCCTCCCTCTCCCTGTACATGCCAGAATAGAAAATATAGAAAGGAATGTTTTTGTATTGGTATTTAAAAATATTTTTATTTCCCCTTAGAGTTAAGAAATCAGATATGGAAGCCAAAACATTCCATCACTTCAAATTTTCCCAAATTTTACCTATTTTTCTTTTGACTTAAGAACAAAGAACATGATTTGAAAAAAAAAGTACTTTATAAAATGATGATGGATTACAATTTATATATTAAAGATGTAAACTGGTGTCTTTACCAATGCTACTGAACTATATAAAAGGACTCAATATAACTTCTATCTAGCATTTTAACTATTGTAACTGATAGAAACAATGCTTTTCTTTTTTCTTTTAAGAAATATGCTTTTCAACCCTGAGACTCATTAGTTTGGTAGTCTGGATTCCTTATATCTTAATCCTACTAAGTAATTATTTTGGAGCAAAGGCCTGATAATCCCTGTACTTTTTTTTTGTTTTGTTTTTGGGCAACACCCAGTGGTGCTCAGGGGTTACTCCTGGCTATCTGCTCAGAAATTGTTCCTGGCAGGCACGGGGACCATATAGGACGCCAGTATTAGAACCAACCACCTTAGGTCCTGGATCAGCTGTTTGCAAGGCAAACACCACTATGCTATCTCTCAAGCCCCTATAATCCCTGTATTTTAATACATGCTATTATACTAATAAAATCTGCCATAGCTCTTTTTTTGGGGGGGGGGGGCATACCCAGTGACACTCACATAGGTTACTCCTGGCTCTGTGCTCAGAAATCGCTCCTGGCATGGGAGACCATATGGAACATATGGGGATCAAACCATGGTCCTTCCTGAGTCAGTCATGCCCTACCACCTGTGCTACTGCTCCGGCCCTGCCGTAGTTCTTGGCAACAAAAACTAATCTTAAAAATATCAACCCAGCGACCTTACACCCTGAACATTGGCATAACGACCTGGCACAGGCCTCTCCATTTTCCATTCACCCCTGAAAACACCCAAGGGTTTTTTCAACAACACCTGGAAGTAATCTTCTACCAGGGAAGACTCTACCGCTGCTCTGACATCGATGTAGTCACAGGAGACTTCCCTTAACACTGAGTAGACTTAAGAACATCAATGACATGCATACTGGACAGGGTTTTCTACATTGCCCTTTAATTGTAAGGTGAAACGAGACGCTCTGCACCATCCTAACTGTGATATAGGACATGCAGATTCCAGGATCTTTAATACAGAAACATGATACCAACAACAGAGTCCAGCGTGGAAAATAAAAGTATGTTGGCACTACAGACAACAACTTGGATTGGGCAATCTATTGTGCTTGGAGCCTAGAGCTGGTCTTATGCCAGGAAACTTCAGGGGTTTTGGTCCCCTTGTATTTAGGCCAAGGATTTTCCTTTCCATGACCCCCATATTTTGGTGGGCCGGTACAAACAATTATTGCCACTCTAATGCCGTTTATACTGTGCTCCTTTGACTCTTATCCTTAAAAAGAAACACCCATTTTTGAGGCTAACTTAAACTAATATGCATATACATGGAAATGTAAAATCGTACTATGCCTTCAAAATTTAAGGAGTGACATAAGTTTTATGGCTTTAGAATGCTTGATGTGCTGCTAAGCAATATGTATTGCAATCTGGGGACTTGAGGGGCAAAGTAATTCTACATGGGTTCTGTTTTATTTTTCTTAATATTCTTTGGTTGAAAATTCAATGTTAAGATATCAGCAAGGGGATTTATGTGAATTCTGTTTATGGGTTATAGTCCTTCCACTGTAACTTTACCTTGTCCTTTCTTTGCATTTTTTTCTCATAATTAAAAATAAAATCAACCCAGAGTCAGAGTGATAGCACAGCGGTAGGGCAATTGCCTTGCACACGGCCAACATGAACAGAGCCAGGTTCCATACCCTACATCCCATATGGTCCCCGGGGCCTGCCAAGAATGATTTCTGTGTGCAGAGCCAGGAGTAACCCCCGAGCACCACCGAGTGTGGCCTCCACCCCCCCCCCACCCCAAATCAATGCCAGAGGGTTGAAGCAACAGCACGGCAGGTCAAACGTTTGCTTGGCATGTGACACAGGTTCGATCTCTGGCTTCCCATATGGTCCCAAACCCTCCAGTAGTAATTTCTTTCTTTTTTCTTTTTTTGGCTTTTGGACCACGCCCGGCAATACTCAGGGATGGGGTTACTTCTGCATCAGCACTCAGAAATTGCTCCTGGCAGGCTCAGGGGATCATATGGGATGCTGGGGATCAAACTCAGGCCACATGTAAGGAAAATGCCCTATGCACTGTGCTATTGCTCTGGCCCCCAGAAGTAATTTCTGAATGTAGATCCAGAAGTAACCCAAGTGTGGCTGAGTGTAGACCAAAAAACAACAAAACTAAGAATACAATGGTAAAATGACCATCTACTTTTGTAAGGTTTTGCTATTTTGAGATCACATTCAGTAGTACTCAGAACTCTGGCTTATAGATATCATTCCTGAAAGAGAAAGGGTGGGGAGTAGATGGGGATAGCAGCGGTAACTGGTAATGGAGACCAAACCTATGACCGGCCAGGTACTAGGTAAACACCCTCTCTGATGTACTATTTTCTCCAATCTGAATTTGTGATTGAAGCTAGAGTTGGAAAAAAAAAAAAAAAAAAAAGCAGTGTTGAGGGCTAGAGAGAACACTGTTAGATTTAGCCACAAACAAAAAACTACCAAAACAAAAACCCAGTTGTTTTATATCCAAATTACTTTTAAACAAAACTGATACTTTTTTTTCAAAACTAATACTTTTATAAATGCTTCTGTGTATTAATACTTTTATGTTGTATTATAATTCTCATTAAAAGAGCTTTTATGAGTCTTTTGTGGCATCTTTCTCAGTTTTTGATAAATTTTCAATAACCTGGATATCTCACAAGCTGCTATAGGCTTAATACTTCAGTTGACACAAATAATAGAACTAATTCAAACTAAAAATATGTTTGAATAACAAGGTCCTCCCAGTTATCCAGGATCAAACTGATTTGCTGACATAGGACACATAGTTCAAAGAACTAAGCCCAGTAGCTGGACAGCCACTGCACAGCAGTAGGGCATTTGCCTTGCATATGGCCAACCTGGGATGGACCCGGGTTTGGTCCCCCAGTCTGTCAGGAGAGATTTCTAAGCACAGAGAGAGGAGTAACTTCTGAGTGCAACTGGATGTGGCCCCAAAACAAAACAAAAAGAAAGTAAAGAACTAAGTCCATATTAGGATAACCTACATTATTAAGCAGCTGCAAATTCCAAAAACTTTCTTGATAAAAACCAAGAATTACTCTTTTAATTAACATTTCTCTGTCATTAAAAGGTGACACATGTATTATTTATATCAGTTGCAAGGTTGTGCAACCATTGTGAACAGTGAAAAAATTCCATATACCCACCAATATGCCACCAATCCCAAAATGAGAATACAGATGTTACAGTGAATAAATACATTGGTTTCTGTATCCTTTAAAGAGAGAGGCTACAGATGTTACAGTGAATAAATACATTTGGTTTTTGTATCCTTTAAAGAATGTCTATCTGGAGTTATGTCATTACAAACCCTTAAAAGTATCTCGAGAATTGGGGCCGGGTGGTGGCGCTGGAGGTAAGGTGCCTGCACTAACCTAGGACAGACCGCGGTTCGATCCCCGGTTCCCCATATGGTCCCCTGTGCCTGCCAGGAGCGACTTCTGAGCGAATAGCCAGGAGTAACCCCTGAGCGTCACCGGGTGTGGCCCAAAAAAAAACCAAAAAAAAAAAAAAAAAAAAAAGTATCTCGAGAATTTAAAGGTGATTTATTTTTTACTACTCAACAACAAATTTCTACAATGAGACCACTGAAAATACAACAGTAAGTAAACATAAATTATAAATAATTTGTTTATAAAAGATATTGTGTCCCAAACTGGACGTTACAATTAAAAGTTTAATAAAATCATGTAACGTTCTAGCTGAGTATAACATTTCCACTATTTAAATTTACCTGACTAGTTGCTTTTTAGGATCTAGTATGTTCAGTAACTTGTCTGCATACACCTTCTTGGAAGCAGTAAAAAGAATGATCTACAAATTCAGGGGAAAAAAGTAAATGTTATACATGATCTAAATTTAAGAATTAGTGAATAAATAAGAACACATATGTATTATTCTAGTCATTTTACCTCATACATTTGAGACATCCGTTCCAGGAATTCCCTGAAGAATGGTCTTAATCTCACATAAACCTGAAGAAATATAAAAACAAAGTTCAGCAAATAAACATAAAATATAAATAACTTGTTAAAAGAAAGTTGTATTCTGACTAGATCTTACAATTTAAAAAATTCATACTTCCAAGTATTACAAACATTTAAGTATGAATCAACCAAATATATATCACAAAGATCACTTATATCAAACTTTAGGCAAGATGGTAATAATCATTAGTGATTATTTTACTTTCTTAACAGTTACAAGAGCAACATATAATACTACTTCATTAGAATATAAATTCAATAAACATTAAAAATAAGAATCCTGATATTCTGATCCATCAGTCAACTCCATCTTCCAGCCAGATAACATCCATCCAATTTATAGGCGAGGCTCTATATTCACCTCTCTATAGCTGACCTGTCTCAGTGACCTTCCTCATTAATTATTTTTCTTCACAAAAGAACATTTAAGAATAGTTTTATTTTACATTTCTATGAGGAAAACAGTGTTCAAGAACAGATGACTGGATAATCAATCCTATTTACTCTACATTCAATTCAGATCTAAATTGATGTTTGGGGGAGACAAGTGAAGGTTGTGGTGTTAGTGTACTTTAAGCACAGATCCTGTCATTAACAATATGGTAAACCACAGTACTTAAAAGCATTACTAGACTACTTGGGATTAAAAATATATACAAACGATTAAAACCTGCAAACATCAGGAAAGTTTCAAAAGAACTGATGCATAGTGTATCTCACAATGACTCAAATAATTTATAAATATCTTATAGTAAAAAACAATAAAAATTGTTTTCTGTCTTTTTTAGTTTTTGGGTCACACTCTGTGATGCTCGGGGGTTATTCCTGGCTGTTCACTCACCATGTACTGCTGACAGTAATTGTCAGGGGACATTATGGAATGCTGGAATCAAACAGGGACAGGTAGAGAAGGCAAGTGCCCAACCTGCTGTACTATCTTATCTCTCCAGTCCCCATATATTGTCTTTTTGCCTTTACTTAATATTCCTTAAATATGTCTCACAGGACTGGAGAGATAGTAATAGCAGGCAGGGTGATTATCCTGTACAGGGGCCAACCTGATCCCCAGAACCACAAATAAGTCCAAAACACACACAACACCACCACAAAAAAAGCTCCAGTATCTTTCTTATAAGTTCCAATGCTGGGCCCGGGAGATAGCATGGAGGTAAGGCGTTTGCCTTTCATGCAAAAGGTCATCAGTTCGAATCCCGGTGCCCCATATGGTCCCCCATGCCTGCCAGGAGCAATTTCTGAGCATGGAGCCAGGAGTAACCCCTGAGCACTGCCGGGTGTGACCCAAAAACCAAAAAAAAAAAAAAAAAGTTCCAATGCTTTGGGGGAAAAAAAAAAAAAAGAGCCATTTGAGCATCTAAAGCTCATTTCCTTTTTAGTTTTGGGCCACACTTGATGATACTCAAGGATTACTCCCGGCTCTGTACTCAGGAATTACTCCTGGCAATGCTCAGAGAACTATATGGAATATCAGGGATCAAACCTGGGACAGCAGCATGCAAGACAACTGACCTACCTGCTATACTATTGCTGTAGCCCCAATTTATTCATTTCTGACAAAAAAAAAATTTTTTGTGTGGTTTTTGGGTCACACCCGACAGTGCTCAGGGGTTACTCCTGACTCCATGCTCAGAAATCGCTCCTGGCAGGCACGGGGGACCACATGTGGCACCGGGATTCGAACCGACAACCTTTTGCATGAAAGGCAAACGCCTTACCTCCATGCTATCTCCCGGGCCCCTGACAAAAAAAATTTTAAAGTAAATTCTGCAATGCACTGAAAGGTGCCTTTTAACTTTAGATACTATATAAAAAGTAAATATTTATAAACCACTTATGCATTGGATTCAAGGATCTTTTACTTTGGGGGCACTTCTAGGTGGCTGAACCTGGTGAACTGTTTACAACTCTATGCTAAGATAAGAGGTTGCTCCCCACAGAGTTCTGGGGAACCAGGCAAACTCAGGCTTCCTGCATATGAAACGTACACTTAACCTTTCAAGCTATCTCTCTGTCCCAACTCAGATTTAAAAAACAAACAAAACGAACTGATGGGAATAGTATACATGGAAAGAATAAGTGTCATAAATACTAGTACCTCAGGGGAAGGAGTGACCGTATACCCTGCACACAGCTGACCTGAGTCTGACCCTCCACTTCCCAACATCTCATAGGATACCCAAACTCCACCAGAAGTGATTCCTGAGCAGAGGCAGGCCTAAGTCCTGAGTATCTCTGGGCCTGACCCCAAAACAACAACAAAAACAGTACAATTATTTAAAAAGGAGGGTGGGGAAATTAGGAGACATTGGTGGAGGAGAGTGAACAATGGTGAAGGAATTGGGATCAGAACACTGCATGCCTGAAATTCAGTCATTAAAAACTCTTAATTCCTGGGACCGGAAAAAAAAATGTGGGGACCCAAAAACCATAACCAGTTTAATTCAAATTCAAATTAATTATCATGTACTTTAATTATAATAAAAATTCACACAAAAACTCACTCACTAAAATTCCAGTGCAAGAAGCTGGAGAAATAGTATATAGCAGGGTCTTTGCCTTACACACCATTAGAGTCAGATTTAATTCCCAGCACCTGGTCAGTCCCTCAAGCCAATCAGAAGTGATCGCTGAACAGACACAGGCGTAAGTCCTGAACATGGACCACTGAATATGGTCCCCATACTAATCTCCTACCCCAAATACTCAATCCAGTAATTGCTGTTGTTTTGGGGCCACACCCGGTGGTGCTCAGAGGTTACTCCTGGATCTGTGCTAAGAAATCACTCCTGATGGGGCCTGGGAGATAGCATGAAGGTAAGGCGTTTGCCTTTCATGCAAAAGGTCATCCGTTCGAATCCCGGTGCCCCATATGGGCCCCCCGTGCCTGCCAGGAGCAATTTCTGAGCATGGAGCCAGGAGTAACTCCTGAGCACTGCCGGGTGTGACCCAAAAACCAAAAAAAAAAAAAAGAAATCACTCCTGGCAGGCTTGGGGGGCATATGAGATGCCAGTAATCGTAGCTGGGTCAGTCCTAGGTCTGCCAAGTGCTAAGGCAAATGCCCTACCAGATTTATTTTTTGAGGTCAAATCAGGAAAAGCATCCAAAGGATTCCACAAGAATAATAACTATTGCCGGGGCCAGAGTGGTGGCGCAAGCAGTAAGGCATTTGACTTGCCCGCGCTAGCATATGATGGACTGCGGTTCAACCCTCTGTGATCCATATGGTCCCCCAAGCCGGAGTGATTTCTAAGGGGTGTATTCAGGAGCAACCCCTGAGTGTCACTGGGAGTGGCCCAAAATAAAAACAAAAAGAATAATAACTATTGTCAAAACTTCCAAGTATTTGTAATTTCCAAAGTCTGGAGAGTATAAATATTTACTAACGTAATACTTAAACTAAGTAATATTTAACTAAGTATATAATAAATTAAATGAAACAGATCTACCTGAAGTAATATGACCACAGGACAGCTACTGACTCTGAGAATTATCTGTGGTAAATTTTAAACATTTTTTACCAGGTGTGGTAGGGAGGCGTTATGGGTTACTCATGGCTCTGCACTAGGAATCACTCCTGGCGGTGCTCAGGGGACTTCATGGGGTGCATGTGACTAAAGTTGGCTCAGCTGCATGAAAGCAAGTTCCTTAGCTGCTGTGCTATCTATCTCTCGGGTTCCAGTTCAGTGTTTCTTAAACAGGGTGCTTACTGGGTGCTAGAACTAGGACCCAAGGGGTCCAAATGTGGCTTTATGTGCTTTTAGGAGGTGCTTTGTTCATTGAAAGGTGAATTCCCAGGAGAAACAGTGATTTTCATTTTTTAGAATGCCATATTAATTTGAGAACCTCTCTAACAAGCTATCTACTTGCTTTAGGACACAAAAATAAACATACAGTTGCACATAGCTATCCCTCCAAATGTCTCAATATATAATTCCACAAATTCATTTTCATTTTCCACCTTTCTTGCAGATTCTTTTCCTGAGCTGTTTATTTCCTACATTTTGTTATTAGAATATACCACCCTCAATCAACTTGTAACTTGTCAAAATCATATAGTAGGTACACCAAATACAAAATGATATCAGCAAATTTGTTGAATCTTGTATACATCTATTCTTTCAGACACCTATAAATACATTTACATAGAATAAAGTAGTAAAGTTAAAAATAAATAATGCTGTAATAGAAATTTTATTTGATATCAAAGTTATGTCCTAAACACTACTTGACAAGTTTGAGCATGAATACATTATGTGAAATCTTTTTTGAGGGTAGGGTGTAAGGTTACTCCTGAAGGTAATCAAGGGGAGACTGTGTTCTTGGGATTCAAGTGCAGGCTTTTCACATAGCTCATCAAGCTATCTCTTTGGCCACCCAATACTCTTAATAAGCTCTCTCTGAAGAACAGCTGCAAAATAGTGAGAATGGAACATGTTTGGGAATGTATTTTACCAAACTTAAAATTTTATAAAACATGATTGGTATGTAACAGGAAGTCTAATACTATTAATCATACATTAACACTAACAGGGACAATACTTGAGATTCATCCTACTTTATTTTGGTATTAAAGTGATAAATATGTCCTGAAATTTTGTACACAGAAAGTACTTATGAATCATAAATGATGGCACCAAGTCAGGAAGTAGCTTCCTGAGCACAGCTAGACATGGCACAAAGGGGGAAAATAATTAAATTAGCAATTTGATTATGAACTATTCTAATTTTTTTTTTTTTGGTTTTTGGGTCACACCGGCAGTGCTCAGGGGTTATTCCTGGCTCCATGCTCAGAAATTGCTCCTGGCAGGCACGGGGGACCATATGGGACGCCGGGATTCGAACCGATGACCTTTTGCATGAAAGGCAAACACCTTACCTCCATGCTATCTCCCGGGCCCCGAACTATTCTAATTTTGATACCAAATTTAAAGTCAACACTCCAAGTATGTTCAAGTATGCTATCTAGATATCCATCCACCCATCACAATTCTGATTAGTTTACCAAACCTTAAATTAATATAGATAACTTCAACAGCATAACCAAAGAAAGAGGATACCAAAAATGAAAGAGAAAGGGAGAAATACCCAAACAAAAATAATTTAGACTTTTGGAAAATTAAGTAAAAGTTTCTATGTGAAATCTTTCTAAAATAGATCACACTCATCTGTGTAACTCAGTGGTAGAGTACTGCCTTACATGTATGAAGCCCTGGGTTCAATCCCTAGTACCACAAAAATAAAAAATGAATAAGATAACACAAATAATAGGGGAGTGGGGAGACAATCTTACTTTTAATAGATAACACAGCTGTATAAATGTCAATTTTTAACGCTTCTGTATCGCTCAATTCCCTCATCTATGAAATACTATAACAGTACCTACTGAATGTCAAGTATTGTCCCTGTTAGTGTTAATGTATGATTAAACTGGATATAACATTACTTATTCCTCACAAGTTTGTTGTAAGGACTAATAAACTAGCATATGGAAAATAAAACAGTGTTTGATAGTTACTGCCATCTACCACGTCATCCACAAGTCATCAGTCATTGAGGATAGCTGGAATGAATGATGATAGGGGGCAGAAAAGGCCAACTTTACAGAGAAAGTCAACTTCTACAGCTACCTCATATACATTTAGATGAAAATAATAATAAGAGTGTCCACTGATAACTAAACTACTTAAGTTACTGCCCAAACCCAAATGGTTATTCTAGGCCCTTTGAAGGCCTCAACTTCATAAACCAATGGGAGCATTTTACAGAGTTCCATTTAATTGAACTCTAGAGCAATATTTGTCGGTGAGTCAATCTGGGGATAAATAGGTAAGTACTAAAGCATCAGAAACAATAAACTGAAGTAAACTAAAACCTGTTAGCTTCGTATTATGCAGAAAATTTTAAAATAATTTTCTTGCATCCAAATGGAACAAAATAAAGCTTAATATATTAAAATAAATCTATAAAAATTTAGCAAAAGATCATCTTAAAGCATAAATAGACCTTTGGTAACTACATATACTATTTGCAAATGTATACATATTTGTACTATCTATAAAACTACTGATGTATTAACAGTATATTTTAGTCATTGTAAAATTCTAAAACAAAAAGGGTCACTATAGGAAAATAAAAATGTAGCCTTTAAAAACAATTTTTAAACTGAAGTTTCCTATTTCAACTAATATATTTCTTAAATCTATGAACTATATTAAGGGCTTGAACAAGAATTTTGCCCCCCCATTCCTTTTGGGGGGGGCAACCCTCAGTGGTATTCAGGGAT
>PVKC010018357.1:0-19688 GCA_004027635.1 Crocidura indochinensis
CTCAGGGGTTACTCCTGGCTCCATGCTCAGAAATTGCTCCTGGCAGGCACGGGGGACCATATGAGGCACCGGGATTCGAACTAATGACCTTTTGCATGAAAAGCAAACACCTTACCTCCATGCTATCTCCCGGGCCCCTCCGATATTATATAGTATTCTATGTACTATATTTGCATATCGAGAGGGGTCATATTTTTAAGGTTTTTTCCCGTATTTCTTATGTTTATATTTATTTAAAATGTACTTTCTTCTCTTAACTAGGGCAATATGCAAACCAAAATACTTAAATAAGACTTCAGTACGTCCTGGCCTGAAGAACTGTGGGGATGTAAATTGTATTGGACGGATTCATACATACCTCGAGTTAATAGGAGCAATTAATTTTGGATGCGGTAAAAATGAAATTCAAGATATTTGTTACTTAACATTTTGTTTTTACAGGCACCCTTTAATTTGTTCAGTGGTTAGCATTTATATAGACTAGAACACAGATGAATTCAGAAAGATGCTATAAGATGATAGGCTAGATGTATTGAGGTTTTGCTGTAAAAAAATTGTTGATTATGACTGTTTCTCTTTAACACACAGTGAAAACTGATGGTGCAATTTTAAAGAAAGCAATTAGTTTAGTGGTTGAAGGGATTTAAGAATGCAGTTCTTGGGGTCGGAGAGATAGCATGGAGGTAGGGTGTTTGCCTTGCATGCAGAAGGTCGGTGGTTTGCATCCTGACATCCCATATGGTCCCCTGAGCCTATCAGGGGCAATTTCTGAGCATAGAGCCAGGAGCAACCCCTGAGCGCTGCTGAGTGTGACCCAGACACCAAAAAAAAAAAAAAAATAAAATAAAATAAATAAATAAATAAATAAATAAATAAATAAATAAATAAAAAAGAATGCAGTTCTTATGGCCAAAAAGATAGTATAGAGTAAAATTCTTTCCTTGTTACCCAGGAATGATTCCTTAGCACAGAGATTGGAGTAATACCTAAGTACTGTTTACTCCACATCTTACTCTCACCCCACCAAAAAAATTATTACAACTATTTAGTTATTCGTTTGTTTTTGGGTCATATCCAGTGGCGCTCAGGGATTACTCCTGTCTCTGTGCTCAGGAATTGCCCCTGACAGGCTTGGCAGACCATATGGGACGCCAGGAATAGAACCACTGTCTGTCCTGGATCGGCTGCGTGCAAGACAAACACCCTACCACTGTGCTCTCTCTCTGGCCCCATTACAACAATTTAATTGGAACTTAGTAACAAAAGGGCCAGCAAAATTTTTCTTGAAAAAAGTCTTTAGTTCATGTTAGGTTTTCATCAGATTTTAAGTCTGTGAATGGGTATACTTCTTAATTCTGACCATGAATTAAATTAAAAAGATACAGATTTCTGAAAAAAGATAGTAGCTACAGGTACAAAGTGATAGTTTCAATCTTATACCCAGGTTTTGAGAAGTATAGATCATATATTCTTCATCTTCGAAAAGACTGCTAACCAGTAAACTATCAGTGATGATACTTTGTAGTTATCAGTGGAATTTAAATTTACAGTCTTATCTTGAGATCATTCTTTCATGTTTCTTTCTAGCTAACACAGTAACTTTGGGGACTAACTTTGCAGAAGTCAGACTTTCTTTAGTGACGAAACTGTAAATGAAGCCATGTTTTGTATTATACTTTCAAAGTTAGCAAAGGAAGCTTAATACTCAGTCAGAATTTAACAAAGTATCCATTTCATAGATACCACATTTTGTCAATATTACCTTATAATTAATAACGGATTTATATGAGAATTACAAATTAGCATATCAATATAGTTGGAGAATATATTGGATTGAACTAAGATTAATAGAAGTGCAAGTGTAGAAAATATTTGCCTATTTAACAACTGATAAATTTGTTAAATATAACAAATGACTGACAAATTTCTTTATACCCTTTAAAAAATGATTTTCACAAAATAACTGTTGTTATTCCTGAATCCCAATAGAACAGGCCATATATAACAGGCCACAGCCAGTCGATAAAACTTGCGTCAGAGATAGAAAAGATGCAGTAGAGGCGTACCAACTTGCCCAGCGCTTGCAGTCTGTGGTAAGCAAGCAATTTTTCCTCTCCCTAAAGTGACCCCTCATTTGTTCCATCCTTGGTCAGTTAGGAATTGTGTCTCCAAAATAAACTAAAAAAGAAAAGATTGACAATAGCTATATTTATTCATTTAGCCCATGAGCGCCATCAGGTGCCCACACCCCAAAAATAAACTTAAAAAGAAAAGATTGACAATAGGAATTGTGTCTCCTCTTCAATTGTATGACAAATGATATTTAGTGGGAGAACATACTTTTCTCTTGTATTTCAGCTAGCCATTCACTTTTCTGGTTAACCATTAAATTTCATGTTATTTTATAAGTTTTATTAAAAAAATTGTATGTCCAAAATAATATCTAATAGTGTTAAATGTAGTACTCAGCTATGAGTAAGTCACAGAGTCTCAATAAAAAAGGTAAATCCCTCAAAATCCTCTGCAAAATTTATGGAAACAATATACATAAACACTTCAGGCAAGCGACATGCCTCCTTTTGGAAAGACATTGGGACCACAACTGACAGCAGTACTCAGGGCTTACTCCTGGCTCGGTGCTCAGGGATCACTCTTATCTTTGCTTGGGCGGCCATATGGGATGCTGGGGTTGAACTGGAATTGGCCACATTCAAGGCAAGCATTTAAACCACTGCACTGGCTCTCTGTCCCTAGTTTTCTTTTTCTCCATTTGTGAGTTAACATCTGAGAGAGAGAAATATTTTGAAGACCTAAAAGTACCATCAAGTACCATCAAGAAAGTTATTACCCATTTAGTCACTTCATGGTAGGAAAATTAACACTTGCCAGAATGTATGAGATACATTACTGAAAACTTGAAACAAATGAACTGTATCTGGGCCCTGAGTATAAACAGTTGTGACCTCAAACCAAAACTCTCCATCTTTCCAGAAATAAAAAGAATAAAAGGGAGCTGGAGAAGATAGCACAGCTGTAGAGTGCGTGCCTTGCATGCAACTGATCCAGGACGGATGGTGGTTTGAATCCTAGCATCCCATATGGTCCCCTGAGCCAGGAATAACCCCTAAGTGCTGTTGGGTGTGACCCAAAAAACAAAAAAAAAAAAAGAGAGAGAGAGAAAGAAAGGAAGGAGGGAGAAGGGAAAGAGGGAGGAAGGAAGGAAGGGAGAAAGGAAGGGAGGGAGGGAAAGGAATTCAAATAAATAGACTGGGTTAAAAGGAGAGTGCAGAAGGTAAGGCAATTAATTGCCTTGCATGTGGCCAACGCAGGTTGATCCCCAGCATCTCATTTGGTCCTCTAAGCACCACCCTAAGCCTTACCAATGTGGCCCAAAAACCCAAAAGAGAAAATTAAAATACAGAAAGTTATCACTGATTTATTGCTGAGCAAGCTCACTGTCAAAATGTAAGTTAATAAAAGTCAGAAATTACTATTGAGAGATTACAGTGTTTGAATGAAGAAACTAACATTTAGAAAATTATTGCTTGATTTATGTCTTAATGTGCCATAATTTCTCCAAATTAACCTTTTTACCCTTTGTTTTCTATTATAGCGCACAAGGAGACGGAGGGTCAGAGACCCATGGGGGAATTGGTGTGATGCAAAGGACTTAGAAGGACAAACTTTTGAGGTAATGCTGACCTTTTCAAATGAGTTCTTTTTCTATGTGTTTTTATATCTTAATGCCACATATATCATACTTATGTGAGTGTATGTCAGTTCTATGTTAATTTGTTGAGATCTCACCAGTGAAAAAGGAGAAAGCATTACAGATTCAGTTGATGAGTTGGAGTCATTTTCTGATTATCACTACATTTTAAATTAGCTCAAGAATATCTTTAGGGTAGCAGGAAATGATACACTCAATTCATTTTTATAATTGTTTCATTGAACATTTATAGAATGATATTCTGGTTTATTAGTTACAGTAATCTAAGCATTAGACATAATCAAATAGCTATTGAAACATTTCTAATTAAAGACTTGATCCTATAAAGAAACATAGGCAGTGCATGTGTATGTTTTCTATATATGATTTTTCTGTATATGATTTGTTCATGAATCGCCAGTGTCGGTGACTGGAAAGAATATAGGAATGTTTACTCACTGGCTGTTACTTTGAGCAAACATTTAATCTCACTGAATCTCAAGTTTCTATTGTCAAAGTTGATATATTACATTCCTCAAAGAACTACTGAACAAAGTCCAATAAAATAGATGAAATCTTCTTTCTCCTTGTTTCCTGCCCCCAGTCTCATAGCTGGGTTCTCTCCTGTGTATAGCAATTAGTGGTATAAAGTTTCTGCATAGTGGAACTTGCATTTCTATTAGAAAAGATAAAGGTAGTGCTTCTAAAAGGCTAGTTTCCAGGAAATTAAAGGTCTTCCCAATGGGTTTCACTAAACAGAATGTGATCAATGAGCAGGAGAATCTCAAGATGTAGAAAAGTTGAAGACATTGTAGGCTGAGGATCTGCATGAATCAAGTTCAGACATGGGGAAGTATCAGATGTTTTCTGGAAAAGGTTTATAGTTTATGTGTATTGGAGTTTAAGATTGGTCATAGGGGAGGCCGGGCGGTGGCGCTGGAGATAAGGTGCCTGCACTAACCTAGGACGGACCGCGGTTTGATCCCCCGGTTCCCCATATGGTCCCCCGTGCCTGCCAGGAGCGACTTCTGCGCGAATAGCCAGGAGTAACCCCTGAGCGTCACCGGGTGTGGCCCAAAAACAAAACAAACAAACAAAAAGATTGGTCATAGGAATTTACAAAAGGGTTTATTTTAAACTTTTATAAGACTTAAAATTAGTCAGATACAAGTATTTTACAAGTGTTGACTCATTTACTCTTCAGAGTATCACTATGGCATTATTTTTTATTATTGTTCCCATTTACAGGTGAAAAAACAAATACAGATAATTTTAGTAACTTCTCAAGGGTTGCCCAGCAAGTCAGCAGCAAAATTTGCTCTCAGAATCTGTACTTTTTTATGTCTCGGGTTGTGGAAAAGCTCAATACACTTTGCATGCATGACATCTGATTTCAGTTCCTGGCATTGTGAGAGGAGGAAGGAAGGCGGGAGGGAGTGAGGGAGGGAAAAATAAGAGGAAGACCCAGATGATTTGCAGATTTTTCAGTTTTAGTGATAACACTAATTGCAATAAGCAAGTTATCAGAAGGAATAAACTAAATTCTTTGTGGTTGCTTTTTTATTTTGTTAATGGGGACACCTGGTAGTCTTCAGGGCTTATTCCTGGCTCTGCCCTCAGGGATCACTTCCAATAGGGCGAAGGGATTCATATAATGGTGTTGGTGATCTAACTTGGAACAGCTGCATGCTTTCCCCTTTGTACTATCTCTGACCCTATACTCTTATATATTACCCATCATTTCTCTTTAATAATAACAAGAAAGAGGGGCCGGAGAAATAGCATGGAGGTATGGCATTTGCATTTGCCTTGCATGCAGAAGGATGGTGGTTCGAATCCCAGCATCCCATATGGCCCCCCCAAGCCTGCCAGGAGCGATTTCTGAGCGTAGAGCCAGGAGTAATCACTGAGCGCTGCTGGGTGTGACCCCAAAACCAAATAATAATATAAACAACAACAACAACGAGCCATCTATAACTGTCTTTTTCTCAGATGCCTATAAATAAGGTTTTAAAGGATAATTATCCCAGTGATTGATGGACTTTGATCATTTGATACTTTATGTTTTAGCATCTCTCTGCCGAGGATTTGGCAAAAAGAAAAGAAGAGGAAAAATGCAAATCTGTTAAGTCTTCCAAAGTGCCAAAACCAGCGAAAAGGTATAGCATTGTGTTATTTAAATTTATTGCTAGTGACTAGAAATTAAAGAAGGTGATTTAGCAATAATTGTTCACGCTCAGTAAAATATGTTGCTAAAATTTTGAGATTATTTCACTTATCAGTTTGAGAGACCTTGAACAAAGTAATTTTTTTTACTTTTTATTACCTTATTTAATTACAAAAGTTGTACATGATTTTCAGTCATAGAATGTACACCTTCTTCACCAGTGCGCATTTCCCACTACTGATGTTCCATTTTTTTCCTCCCTTCCCCTGTGCTTGCCTACCGCTCTCCCTCATCCCCACCCCATTTCCCTTCCTTTTTTTTTTTGTTTTTAGACACTGGTTAGCAAATTTTCAGTCTGATTAGTGTACTGTATACAAGATCCAACTTATAATCTAATGTGGTCTTATGACAAGTGGGCATTTCATTCCATAACCTATGAAAAACTGTTTCTTTTTAGTTGGTAGTGTTAGAATGATCTTTTGGGAAAAGAATTTGCTTTATAATCTAAATTTTGGGTTACTCCTGGCTCTGCGTTCAGAAATCGCTCCTGGCTTGAGGGACCATATGGGACGTCGGGAACACAGATCATGCAATGCGCCTTCGAGTACGCATGATCTCTCTCTCTGTCTCTCTGTCTCTCTCTCTCTCTCTCTTTCTCACTCTTTCTCCTCTCTCCTCTCTCTCTTCTCTCTCACCTGACATAGGTGCTCAGCAACCATTGAACCACTCTGAGCACTAAAGGGATGAGTTATAAGTATCCTGCTGTATTCAAATCTTTCTAGGTGGAAGAGGAACTAAAAATGAGGCAGAGAGGAAAAAGACATGTAGGAAAGATAAAAAGAAAAAGAAAAATGCAGACGAGCTGGTTATTCTAAAGTCTCCAAGCCACCCTCTGCATACATCAACCGCATAATCAAATGCTATCTGTCCCTGGGTAAATTATTTAAAACTATTAAAGCATCAAGTGCTTTATAAAGTGTTGGCTATAATTTAAGCATTTTTGTGTGTTAAGTCCTTTAGTCTTCTTAAAGAATTTGTTGCAATGGTTAATATTATCCTTCCCAATTTACAGAAAATGTCAGTCAGGAAAGAAAAATTAACCCTTATGTGTTAGTTGTTAAAGTTGTGATTTGATCTCAGACATTAACACTCAAGAAATCCTTTTCTTTTGGGGTTGGAGTGGGGAATGATTTTCCATCCAGTTGTGCTCAGGACTTCTGGGTCTGCACTCAGGGATCAGTTCTGGTGCTGCTCAGGGGACCTTATGAGATGCCAGGAATCTAATCCAGATTCACTGCATGCAGGCAAAACCCTAATCACCATACTAACTCCTGCCCCCAAGAACTCATACTTTTAATCTTTACATTGTATGTTCTCTAAAATAAAAATGTAATAAACTTGCCTTTTCTGTTGTTTACTAAGTGATTAAAATGGCTAAGTATAAATAAACTTGAGACAGTTCTCAACTGTACAATTCCACTGTCCCTAGTATTCCTCAGGGATCACTCCTTCACTCCTGTCAGCTCAAGGGACCATATGGGATACCAGGGATCGAACCCAGATCAGTCTCATGCTCGGGAAACATCCTACCCACTGTGCTGCCAGCTCCCCCATAATTTTTCACATAAGCATGGAAGTGTAATTACAACCACTATCTTGCTTACATTCATATTAAAAATACTTAAATCTTGGGTTTAGCTGTAAATCATGCCTATCAAAAATTAAACTTGGGGCCCGGGAGATAGCATGGAGGTAAGGTGTTTGCCTTTCATGCAAAAGGCCATCGGTTCGAATCCCGGTGCCCCATATGGTCCCCTGTGCCTGCCAGGAGCAATTTCTGAGCATGGAGCCAGGAGTAACCCCTGAGCACTGCCGGATGTGACCAAAAAAAAAAAATTAAACTTATGCCAAAGAGATAGTATAGGAGCTCAGGTGCTTGCCTTGTATGCAACCAGTGCTCGGTTGAATCAAGTCACTGTGTATGTTTCTCTGAGTACTGCTGAGTGTGGGCCCCATCCAAAAAATCATACTGGTTTATCATAACTTAAATTTTCTGAGCCCAGTTTTTTTAAGTAGTTAATGCCATTTTTTCTTAAGGCTTATATTAGCATGTAATGATCCTTAATATCTATAATTTCCCCAATATTCAAATCTAATTCCTCTTAAAAAGAATCCCAATAATTGCTTATTTCTATTCTCCAATAATTTTTCCATTTTCTACAGCTTCTCAAAAAGTGAGCAAAAAGTTGTTTTATTTTTGCCATGGAACAAATGCAAGCTTTATTTTGTTTTCTTGTCTGTCTTGGCTTTTGATTTATTTTTACTTGCGTTAATTAAGCACTTCTCTATCTTGAATATCTTAGATCACTCAACATTTTTTGAATGCCTGATATGCCTCAGGCACTGTTCTAGACTATTGGAAAATAGTAGTCAGCAAAACAGACTTTCTTGAAGGTGACAGTCTTAGATAGAATAGGAGCTAAATAGTTCTGCTCCTTTTTCCTAGTGTTCACATGATCATTATCCTTGTTTGTTTTTACTACGAATAGAATCTTTTAGAACCTAAAGGCTATCTATTATGTTCTTTATCAATCAATGCTTTTAATCTTTATATTGTATGTTCTCTAAAATCAGAATTAAAACTTAAGACTCTTTCTTTCACCTTTATGCATCCTACTTTTGTATCTTAGATGTACCTCTTCCTGTTCTTTTCCTTTATTTTACATTTAAAAATGTGTTGTTGTAAAATTTTGTATGTGTTTGTCTATTTGGCAGAACCATTTATCCATCAAGGCTTCAACTAAGATTGTTGTGAGTCCTTTTACTGAGCACACTGTTTGTTTCATTGACAGAAACAGTTGAGGAAAACTTTCATCTTGAAATTTCTTCCCATCTTATCAGGGAATTGAAAGTATTTTCGTGAAATACAGGACTGACCATTTAGGATGTTCTTTCTCTGTGTGTGTTAATAAATGACAATAGCCTATCATTTCCTTTTTAAAATCATCAAATTCAAAAGAACAGTGCTGATTTGAAAAGTCTATATGAAAAAATTCCTAAGGCATATTTCTAATTTAATATCTTCTATATTTGTACACATTTTAAGCTTGATTGATAGACATTTCCAAATCCAAAAATGTGAAAATGTTCTTTTTCTAATCATGTCTTGACTATTTTAAAATGACTATTTTTTTCTTTCTTTTTATTTTTTTAGCTCATTTGACCCCTTCCTGCTGATACCCTGTAATTTTTTCAGTGAAGAAAAACAGGTACCATTTATTATCACTGAATAGCCAAGATAATCTTTTCCATTTGACATGAAATATTTCTTCTTTTTGATGTTTGTGAGACATAATATAGATAAAAGTTTGGGTAAAGATTGGTACATGGATTTAGAGAAATTATTTGAATAAAAATGACGGGGGGGGGAGGAAGGGCAGAAAGATAGCACAACAGCATTTACCTTGCAAGCAGCTGATCCAGGACCAAAGGTGGTTGGTTTGAATCCCATTGTGGTCCTCTGTGCCTGCCAGGAGCTATTTCTGAGCACACAATCAGGAGTAACCCCTGATCACCGTCAGATGTGGCCCAAAATCAAAAAAAAAAAAAAGACAAGGAAGTTGTTCATGTTAGAGTTTTAAATGATGATTTCAAAAATAGTAAAATCTGGCTGGTAATGAAAATTGATAATATTATCTTAGTATGTTTGCTAATGGAGAAAATGGTGTATGTTCCAGGTAAATCCCTTGCGCAGGGCCATGCTAATCTTCTCTGTATTGTGCCAGTGCCAATGCAAGCACTGAGAAAACAAAATCTCTATTTTTATGCTCCCCCATTTTTTTTTTTTATGTTTCAGGAGCCATTTCAGGTGAAAGTAGCTTCAGAAGCACTTTTAATAATGGATTTGGTAAGGATAATCTGTTGTGTTAACTTAGTTATTCTGATTTTTATTCTTGTGTATTTTTATTGCAGGCATAAGAGAGTATGGAAGACGTGTATTTTGGATCTTAACTATCCTCTTTTCCAAGGAATCTAAAATTAAGTCTTTTGTTTTGGAGAAAAGCCAAACAAATTGCATGTTTCCATATTTTAGAGAAAGTAAATTAATGTGAGTTTTTGCAGACTTTATCTTAATTAACCCTGTTTTCATTTGCAAATATCCTTTGTCTGCTACCTTCTAGATCTTTGCAACAAAACACAACTGTAATTTGGAGGTTTTTTATTTGCTTAAGCCTTCTAAAGTTGTGTGTTTGATCAGGTATTTTTTTTAGGAAATATCCAGAGTATATTTATAATCCCTTTCCTGAATAGAGTGAGCAATGGTAGCTCAATTTTTTTTTTAAGTAAAAACATGACATCTTGTATAATAATACTATCCAAGGAAAATAGAGATGAGGACCAAGAGGACCAGTCCATGATAGGAAATTTGCCACAAATTGTAGAGGAGTAGAGTTAATACAGAGGAGGGACCACTGTAATTGAGTTGGAAATCATCGCTCTGGATAAGAACTGGGTGCTGAAAGGAGATAGAGCAATTGGCATGATACCCCTCAATAATGATATTACAAGCCATAGTGTCTAAAAGAAAAAGGGAGAGAGCAAGAAAGAGAAGAAAAATGCCATAGGGTCAGGCAGGGGTATAGGAGAGCTGGGGAGGGGGAGGGCAGGAGGGAAATTGGGGACATTGGTGATGGGAAATGTGCATTGATGAAGGGTGCTGTACATTGTATGACTTAATGCAGTCATGTACAACTTTGTAGAATAAATACTTGTAATAACAACGAAAAAATATGGCATCTTGGAATCTGATATTTGATTTCAAGTTCTTAGCTACCAGTGAAAATGGATTTAAAGTTCTTAAGTCTCTTTGCATTTAAACCCTAGTTTCTAGTTCTTTCACTGTGCTAACTTATTTTTAGTAAAGTGGAATTATACTTATAAATTACTGTTCAGTGATAACTTATTTTACTCTGTGTTTTTTAATCTCATATATGTTGGACTAAATCTTTTGTATTGTTTTAAAGCATGCTCACGTTTCTATGGCAGAAGTAATTGGTCTATTAGGAGGAAGATACTCAGAAGTTCATAAAATAGTTGAAGTAAGTTTTCATTTTTCACAATTTTTACATTCTAGCCATATCAGATCTCCTTTATAGATTTCAGTACACATTATTAAAAGTTAGACTTTTAATTAAAAAGTTACCTATAAGGGCTAGAAAGATAATTGTCTTGCATGTGTCTGATTCAGTTTCAATCGCTGACACCCCATGTGTTCTGCCAGGCACTTCCAGGTATGATTCCTGAGTACAGAGCTAGGAGTAAGCCCTGAGCACTGCTGGGCATGGTCCCTACCAAAAAGAAAAATTCGATAAATTTTAGAAAGTTACCCATGGGGGTAGAAAAATAGTATGTGGGTAAGACACTTGCCTTTCATGTAGCAAACCTGGTTCAGTTCCCCACACTGCACATGGGGCTCCCCTATTCCCTGCCAGGAATGATTCCTGAGAGCACAGAGCATAAGCCCTTGAACACTGTACATGCCCAAAATTCTAGTTAATAAAGTGCCTATAATGTGAATCAGGATATATAAATAAGAGGCAGTTATATCCTCCTAGAAGTGACGTGGCATTGTGCTGTAAAGGAGAACACTATCAGGCTATCCTTCCTCATTGTTACTAAGAGGTAGAAAACACTTGCTAACCTTAGTTAAAATTTGATATAAGGGGGGGTCAAAAATTTTTGATATGTACATTCTGTTGAAATTGTCATAAATACGGTAATTGAAAGACTATGTATAGGTGTTATTTGAATTGATCCATAAAATGAAAAATTCCTAGAACATTTTTGAGAAGAAAAATGGATTCTGAGTTCCTTGTATATTTGTTTTTAAATGAGCAACAAATTAAATACAAATATCAATTATGATACAGTCAGATAAAAAGATGACATTGTGGGCCTAGAAAGATAGTACAATGGGCGAGGCACTTAACTTGCCCACAGCAGATCTGTGTTCCATCCCAGTTTATCAGGGGTCCCCTCAGCCCTCTCGGGAGTTATACTTGGGCACAGAGCTAGGAATAAGCCCTGAGCAGCACCAGATGCAGTCCTCAAAGGAAAACAAAAAGACTTGATACTGTGATGTTTCTGTAACTATATTTTAAAAAAATGAAAGCTTATAAAGTAAAAAATGAGCAGGCTGACAATGTAATCCTAAGTGGACTAATGTTTTTTAGGTCTGTGCAGCAGAACCATGTAACAGTCTGAGCACAGGACTGCAGTGTGAGATGGATCCTGTCTCCCAAACTCAAGCCTCAGAGACCTTGGCTGTAAGAGGATATAGTGTCATTGGATGGTATCATTCTCATCCTGCCTTTGATCCTAATCCTTCCTTACGAGATATTGACACTCAAGCTAAATACCAGGTGACTTTTTAGGCCTTAATGCCTATCAGTTCTGTAAATGTGTGTTGTATAAATAGTTCATGTAGTCAGACTCTGTTTCCTAAATATAAATTAATATATTTTAGCATATCTAGCAAAGTTTTGCATTTCTGTTATTTACATCTGGAATTTTGAAATAAGAATACATCATGGGGCCAGAGAGATAGCATGGATGTAAGGCATTTGCCTTGCATGCAAAAGGTCGGTGATTCGAATCCCAGCATCCTATATGGTCCCCTGAGCCTGCCAGCGGCAATTTCTGAGCGTAGAGCCAGGAGTAATTCCTGACCGCTCCTGAGTATGACCCAAAAACAAAAAAACAGAATAATACTTATTTAAACATATAGAAATTTAGTTATTTTGATTTATATAGATAGGATATCAAAGAATGATTACTCCCAGAGCAGTTAGACATTGATGGGAACAGTAGGACAGGGACTGTGTATGCATGAAATACCATAGAAACATAAGTCAGATTTTCTTTGGGAGATAAAGACAAAATCATGTTTTATTCTGTAATGTTACTTTTTATATAGTTTTGCTATTTGTGCTGTTTATTAATTATTATCATATTAGTAAAGATTATAACTGAATATAGTATAATTAGTAAATATTTTCATGACTAATACAGGTTTTATAGGCTTGATAATATATTCAAGAATCATTTTAGATTGGATTTAATACATTTTAGCCTATAAAATTTAGACTGTGGAATGAACAAACATGATGTTTAATTGCTGTTTAAATATGAAGTTTTAGGGGTTTTATTTGGGGGCAGTTCTTTCTAGTGCAGTGCTTGGGGATTGATCTAATGGTTCTTGGGAAACCAGGGTAGTACCAAGGATCAGAACTAGGTCTCATGCATCAAAGCATGCGTTTCAGATCATGGTGCTATTTCTCTGGTCCATGAATAAGAAGTTTTCAATACATTATTTTCTTCTGTTACCTCCATTAGATTTTATGTGAGTTAGATGAAGGCTTTTACATTGATATGTTGAGACTAATTGTACTTTTCTTTTGATTGTAGAGTTATTTTTCCAGAGGCGGTGCAAAGTTCATTGGAATGATTATTAGTCCTTATAATCGAAACAATCCTTTACCTTATTCCCAAATCACCTGCCTGGTTATAAGCGATGAAAGTAGCCCTGATGGCTCTTATCGTAAGTTTTCAACAAAAACTGCTTCACCCCTATTTGTACTTGCATTTCTTTGAACCCTACAAATTCAAGTTAGCACTGCACAAAATATTTGATAAAATAGCTGGTGCTCCCAGCTAGGAAATTACTGTTTGCTCACCACATGCTGTAACTCTTTTATGATACTATTCTGGTTATAGCTCCTTACTACGTGAGCCTGATCACCAGGCAAAAGGATTACAGTGTGGAAGGAAATACGTTAGGAGAGAAGAGAAGGAGACAGAGAGGAGAGAAAGAGGAGAGAGACTGGAGATGTTGCAATATTCAAAATCTCTGCTCTTATAAAAAATATTTGCTAGATGCAGGTAGACTTTCTCTATGATGGTATTCAGTTGCATTTTTATAAAAGGAAAAAAGGTCTGTCATATCATTGAGATATCAGAACTCCCCATTATCTATCAATTTAGACTCAAGTCCCTAACTCCTGCTTTATCTCTTAGCGTCTATTCTGTTTTAAGAAAGAAGTTGGTCTACCCTGTCTCATGACTTGATGTTTTGGGTTCTAAAGATCCAGGCAGCACTGGATTGATCATTAGTTGTATTGATCAGTAGTCATATTTACTTTGCTTCTAATATAGTGCATGTTTTGTTGTTTTGTTTTGTTATTTGCCCATACACAGCAGTGCTCAGGAGTCACTCCTGGCACTGTGCTCAGAAATCACTCCTGGCAGGCTCAGGGTATCATATGGCATCCCAGGGATTGAACCCACGTTTACCTCGTGCAAGGCAAACACCATATCCACTGTGCTGTATCACTCAAGCCCTGCATAGGGATCTTAAAGACTCTCTGAGGAGTTTCCAAGAGGCTCATCCTTGTGTAATTGTTTGCCTTCTTTCTGAGTATGATGTCTAACAGAGGACTGTTGAGTTAACATCTCTCCTAAGCATGCTGGCTCTGATTCTTGCTATCAATTCTGAATTAATCTTACTCTGTCTGATCCTAGATCAGCACCTGTATGGAATGAGTGTGGACTGTGTAGTCAAGGAATGCCTGTTAAAATTTACCAACCAAGCTCTGCAGCCAGTGAGATTATACAGGGGTTAAAGTGCTTACCTTGCATGCAACTGACCAATTTGATGCTCAGCTCTGCTTATGAAGCCCTGAGCACAGAGCTAGTTACTGAGTAGTGCCAGGTGTAATTGTGTCCCCACCACTACCACCACCACCAAAATGAAAATTGGTTAAATTAAAAATAAGTAAAATCCAAGTTCTTCTACTTTACTAGCTGAAATAGGGTTTTTAGTCTTACCTATTAAATAGGAAAATGCTGCCTACTTTGTAGCATTTTGTAAGCCTAATAACCTGTGATTTGAAAAAAAAAAAAGAAAAGAAAAATTAGGACAGACTAAATTATGGTGTTCCTGGTTATTCCCAGTGGAAGCTGGTGGTTCTGGTATATCATTAATAGTTTACCCCCACCTCCCTTTTCACTTGGAAAGTCTTTGGGTTCTGGTGATAAATTATGTGATTATCCTGCTTCTTGTAGTTTCTTACATAGAATTGTCATGCAAATGGCACTTTTACTTTTCTTTATGATTATTAATTGCTTGGCATTAGTATGCATGGTATAGCCCAAGTTCAGCCCAAACAATAAATATTAATGAATGCCCACTATGTTTAAAGAGTGGTCTATCATGCTGCGGTTATAAAAAACATGAAAAGGAATTGTAATTAATTATAAGGAGGTTAGAGGTTTAAGAAGTTGTTGATGGAAATTTGTTTCACTCTGATTTTTCTAGGTTTACCTTACAAATTTGAAGTACAACAGATGTTAGAAGAGCCTCGGTGGGGATTGGTATTTGAAAAGACAAGATGGATAATAGAAAAATACAGGCTCTCCCACAGGTATGTAACGTGCTTTGAGGTGGTTGCACATCTGCGGCATTTCTCATTAAATTATTTCAGAGAAAACCCAAGTTAAATATAAAATCGTGATGTATGGCATCAGTGATCATTTACTACAAAATTGATGACGAGTTTATAGTATTTGTCTCATTGCTTTGTTTTCATATTTCTTTCTGTAGCAGTGTCCCCATGGATAAAATCTTTCACCGTGATTCTGACCTGACTTGTTTGCAGAAAGTAAGCCCCCTTCATTTTAATTGGTTCTATTGTTCACAGATTCTGAAGCTATTCATCTTGATGTGTTTTCCCATGATGCCTAATGCTTTGTGGATACATTTTCTGTGCGCTTTCTTTATTGCTTTTTCCTTTCTAAAATTAATTTCTGAGAGATAATTAGTAATGTGTTTTGTTATCCACACTTGCATATAGAAATAATACTATTTTAGAATCAATTTGTCAGTGTGGGCTGATAAATGTCTTCAAAGATTATTCTTCTACACAGTGGAGAACATTTTTCTCATTTTATTAAATCCAGAATCACCATGTTTCGATTTTAGCTTAAACAATGTATCACTTTTAAGAATGGTAATATAAATCTGGCAATTAAATGTAGATGGTCGTTTTATTTAACTTTCTAGTAGAAAGCAACAATGCCGAGTTCTTTTATTTCACTCAGTTGTACTTACTGTACTGCATATGTTTGCTTTAGCTCGACTATACATTAGCAACATAGTTTTCTATAGCAATTTGAGAATAGAAAATTTAAACATGCAGTTTTTTTTTTCCTAACATTTTGAGGCTTTTTCTAATCACTTCCTTTATGTGCTATTGAAATATGTTTTCCCTGAAATAGACTTTAGAATCCTCATTTTGAAAAGGTAGAGTCTGTGTGTATTGGTATATAGATTTTTATCTGACAGGATTATTTTGCCTTGTAGATATAACTTTAAAAAAGTAAAAATGTTCATAATAAAAAAAATTTAAAAAAAAAAAAAAAAAAAAAAAAAAAAAAAAGTAAAAATGTGGGACCCGGAGAGATAGCACAGCGGTGTTTGCCTTGCAAGCAGCCGATCCAGGACCAAAAGGTGGTTGGTTCGAATCCCGGTGTCCCATATGGTCCCCCGTGCCTGCCAGGAGCGATTTCTGAGCAGACAGCCAGGAGTAACCCCTGAGCACCGCCGGGTGTGGCCCAAAAACTTAAAAAAAAAAAAAAAAAAAAAAAGTAAAAATGTTAAATACGTTTTCAAAATAGCAAAAATTTCAAATTCATTCTCAGTTTAATCTCCTTACATAAAATCACAAAGAATCTAATCTAAGCATTCCTCAATGCTGAGTTTCTCAGTTCCAGCTATATTATTATTAAACACAGGTTTATCATCTAGTCGCCTTTAAAAAAAATATTTTATTCTGAACATTAGAAAGTGATAAAATGATTTCTACGCTGTGCATTTCATTATAAAACCTTTTTTTTTAAACCAGCTTTTGGAATGCCTGAGGAAAACTCTGAGCACAGTGACCAACTGTTTCATTGCTGAAGAATTCTTGACTCAAATAGAAAGTTTGTTCATTTCCAATTATAAAAGCAAGCAAGAGAATGGAGAGGTTGAAGAGAACTGTCCTTTCGGTCCAAAGGAATCATTAATATAATGAATATGAAGAAACATTTTAATTTAGATGCCATACATTCTACTTTCAAAGTTCAAACCTTAAAATGACTGTAATGTAGTTAACAGTGACATAGCATTGCTGTTCTCTGATTCCCAGAACTCCAGTTTTGTCCCTCAAATCATGTAAAAAAGAAAGCAATTTGGACTTGTTTTCCTAGTAATTCCCCAAATGTTGTATGTATAACCTGGGTGTCACCAAGTCTAGCCCTCCTGCAGCAGATAAGCCATGCAGTGAACTTGAAAAGGGCAACTGCTCTGCAGGTGGATCCAAACAGATGTGGACCATGTAGCTGTAATTCTTATTGCCCCTCAATTTGTCTCATTTTTGTTATCTTGTTTCTTCCTAGGAGAGTACACATTGTTTCTGCGTGCTTTGTTGAGATCTGTTTATGGTACAAATGATTATGTGGGCTGGTAGTCACTGAGACAGTTAATAGGGTTGAGGACTACAACTTATGTGGAAAGCCAGGCAGATCAAGAGGAGAAAATCTTAAAACTAGAGGAGAAACCACACAACCGAATGAAATGACTAATTTATCAATTGGGAATATTTGTTTCCATTTTATTTTTTAATAACACTTAACTACAAGAAAGGCCATTTTCTTCCCTTACATGTAGTTGAACCTGGTCCGACCCCTGCCATCTCATACCGTTTCCTAGCAATGAATGATCCCTGAGCAAAGAACCAGGATTAAGGCCTAGCCCCCAATGGTTGTGCCTACCCAAAAGGGATAGGCCATTTTCTTAGCTATCTGTAGTATTTTGTATTGATGTTAGTACATAAAGTAACTAGCTTCATTTAGTCAACTTAGGTTATGTAAAAACCTAATATAAATAGTGGGTATGCTAAAACCTCATATAAATGAAAAGTATTTAATCATTACCTCTAGACTATATCCCCCCCACTACCTATAATCAATTGGAAAGCAAGTTTTATTGAAGCTTGAATAAATTAAGTACTTAATTTTAAAAAGAAATATCTCAGGGCATCTAAATTCCAGTGCTTGCTGAATCTAGAAGATGCCAGCAGATGCTGTATGTAAAGACCCAGTGAGTTAGTAACAGGCTTTTCGATCCCAGGGCAAAGATTGGTCACATGGTACTTGCCTTACTTGGTGGTAGACCCGGGTTTGATCCCCAATATCACCAGGAGTGATCCCTGAACACAGAGCTCGAAGTAGGCCAAGAGCACCACCAGGTATCCAGCCCCCCCAAACAAAAGAAGCAAGCAAAGAAAAAAAGATGATTCTTATATTTTTATACAAACCTTTTAAATAGTAAAAAAGAAAAAATATTTTCTTTTTGTTTTTGGGCAGCCACATCCTGTGGAATGCAAAGTCTTTGCCAAGCTTGGTGCTCAGGGCTCACTCCCAGCAATCCTCAGGGAACTATGTAACATGAGAGATAGGACCTGGCGCTCCCACATGCAAAACATGCAAAACATTCAGAAACACCTTACTTTCTGGACCTGGACCTCACCAAAATAGGTCATTATCTTCCAAGTCTGCCCTGGGGAATTTTTAGCCGCTTAAGTATTTTGTTTGCTTCATGGATCAAGACATTAAAAGTTTTTGCATCTTCTTCAATAATATTCAACGTTAATTTATATTTCAGTATTGTTTTCAATTTAACATGCTGCCTGATTTTACTGGATTTCTATTTTAGCTCATTTCTATTAAACAGAGAATTGATTGATACCTAGACTCCCAAAATACTCTTAGTAATGGTAGTGTTTTGGGTTTGGAGATTTTTTTTGTGTGTGTGTATGAAGTATTGTTTATGCCGCACCCAACAGTGCTCAGTTTGTTCCTGCTCTGTGCAAGGATCTCTCCTGTCGGTGCTTGGGGGACCATAAGTGATGCCAGGGATCAACCTGAGTGAGTCAGACACATGCAAGACAAGTGCCTTAACCTCTATACTATCTTTCTGGCCCTACTAATCAATTTATTACATCTAAATTGAATATTAATTCTGTGTGTGTGTGTTTGTGTGTGTATGTGTTCTTTCTCGTTTTGTTTCTTTTTTTTTGGACCACACCAGGTGACACTTAGGGGTTACTCCTGGCTATGCACTCAGAAGTTGCTCCTGACTTGGGGGACCATATGGGAAACCGGGGGATCGAACCGTGGTCCGTCCTAGACTAGCACAGGCAAGGGAAGCACCTTACCTCCAGCGCCACCGCCCGGCCCCTCTTTCTGGTTTTATTCAAAGTCCATGAAAGAGTTAGATCTATTGGAATGAGTGACAGATCAGTTTTAGGTGATCTGAATTTTTTCCTAACTTTATGATTGTGAAGGGGGTGGGGGGACGGACGGACATATTTTATCATCAGCAAGTCTACATTCTTTGATTTGAGTTTTGGTTTTGGTTCCCACCTGGCAGTCCTCAGGGCTTGTTCCTGACTCTGTGCTCAGAGATCACTCTTATTTTTTTTATTATTGTTATTATTATTAATTGCTTTATTTAAGCATCCTGGTTACAAAATTGTTCATAATTGGGTTTCAGTCATACAATATACACTATCCTTCGCCAATTACCGATTTGTCTCCTGTTTCCCTCCCATCCCACCTGTCTTTAGGGCAGACAATTTGCTTCTCTCTCACATACACTCTCTCTCTCCCTTTGCCCTCCTCTTTCTTTTTTTTTTTTTTTTTTTTTTTTTT
>PVKC010018358.1:0-19651 GCA_004027635.1 Crocidura indochinensis
AAAAAAAAGCATGCACTATTTATACTTCAACTCTAAACAGAAAGTCAATTAAAAATAATCAGCAATAGTTTTGGGGTCTGGAGCAATGTACAATGGGTAGAGTGTTTGAATTGAATGTGTCTATTCATGTACAACAAATACCTGGTCCACTGAGCACTTTTAGGATTGCTCACTGAGCAGAGAACTAGACGTAAGTCATAAGCACTACAGCTTGTTGCTCAAAAACAAACAAAAAAGATAGAGCCCTGCAGCTTCCTGAGTTACTCCTGGCTATGTGCTCAGAAATTGCTCCTGAGTCGGGCACCATATGGGATCCATTTGGGACCAGGGATTGAACCAGGTCCATCCTGGGTGGCCGCGAGCAAGGCAAACACTGTACCGCTGTGCTATCGCTCCCAATAAGTATAAAATTTTTTGATAAAAGTTGTGTTATTTTAATATCTCAAGGTGTTTTGAAACAGTTAATGACCTCAGGAAAATGTATTCACTTCTTTCAATTAATTGCTACATTATAAAGTAAAACTTTATCAACTTTACTCCACAAACATGAACAAGACCAATACTAAATCTATTGTGAAATGAAAAGCAACAAAAGTGAGTTAATTTCTGGTTATTTTGACAAATCAGCAAATTAAAATCTACTTTTCAATTTGGGGCATGACTTGCTTCTTTTCAACTTGAAGGATCATATTAATAAGCATCACATAGTTTTGAAAAAAGTAAATAAAGACTATGAATAAAACTGTGCTGATAGAAAAGAATCAAAGCAAAAGTATAAATCCATTTTTAACAAATTAAGTCAGATTTATTATATAAAAGCTAATGGTGAAATTGATGAGAATGGTTTAGAAAGGTGCAAAAAAGACAAGGCCTTTTGAACTTTTTAATATACAGAGGCCTGTGAACAGAGCTCTTTTTTCTCACTTTGACACTTGGCATGGCTATATGAGACTGATGATTCAGTATTTGGATTCTTCCCTTGGCAAAGTTATCCCAGAAGTCCTGGGGGCCAAGAGAGCTATACCTAAACTCTGCTTAGTTTCCAAGAGTACTCAGGGACCATGCAGTGAAGGAATGAATCTCGAGACTCCATAAATATTATACATATTATTTACATACTCTACTACTTTGAGTCATCTTCTTGGTGCTTATTTGTAAATTTTTTTAACATTTTCATTTGTATTAAAAAAAATGAGGACACATGGAATGACAACCGCTTTAGTAAGGTCATGGGAGTCAGTTCAATATTTAGGAGTCTATGCTTTGCCTGCAATAGCCAGGAATTGAGTCTCCACACCCTCCCGTATAGGCACTGCTTGGAGTAAATTCCAAGTACAGTTCAATCTAATCCCTAAAGCAAATGATATATTCTTAGTTATTGACTTACATATTTTAGAAAGTTCTATAATGCTTTAGTAATGTCATGATTATGATAATCTCTTAATTTTATGAAAAGACTGACATAGAAGCAATAATCTAGTAGTGAATTATTGCTATAACTCTGCCTCTCTTCTCTTGAGTTTAGTATTACATTTGATAAATTAATTGGTATTTGTGAAATGTATTTGATATATCCATATTATAAAGATCTAGAGTAGAATGCGAAGACCACTGAAATTTGAAGTTTTTATTTCTAGAATATTCTTAGATTTATACTACCAATGATTGGTTTCTTAGTTCATGATTCACATCAGATCATTCAGTAATTTAGATCTTTATATCTTTCATCTCTTCTTTTGCTTCTGGTGTTACCTTCTCTTCACTTCTCTCAAATGGTTACCCTCACACTTGTGACATTGCATTACTCTCTAGTTCAAAATCTACATATAAAAAAAATCCTCAAATTGTGGCTGGAGAGATAGTACAGTGGTAGGGCATTTGCCTTGTAGCTGGCTGACCCAGGACAAACCTCAGTTCCATCCCGGGGCCCATATGGTCCTCCAATCCAGGTGTGGTTTCTGAGCACATATCCAGGAGTCACCCCTGAGTGTCACTAGGTGTGGCCCCCAAAATACAAAAACAAACAAACAAAAAAGTCTTCAACCTTTTTTCCCTGAAGAAAATAGTTACCTCACAAAGGGAAATCTGATTAAAATGAAAGCTTCCTAAATAGTAAAAAAATTTTAAAGTACATACATATGAATTACTATCATAGTAATTTGACCTATACCAGGGAACTACTTCTATTCCATTCCCACTCCAGAGAATTAGGCATTTAGCATTTTTCTAGGATATAATCAGAGTGCTTGCATTTGGCTCCATACCTACCAACTGTCTTCGTATCTGTAAAAAGATTATTACTAATATCCATCTGGGGTGTTGTGAAAATGTGAAATCATATAAATATGGCAATTAAAGTATAGATTCTATAAATGTCAACTATCATTATGTATCCTTATTTGATTCCTATGCTATTTTAAGGTTTTGAATATATGTCTTAATTTAAACTTTGGTAAAAATTGATATGTAGTCTTTACTTTGGGTTTGGTGCTTAACTCTGATCATTTTTTTTATTTCCACTAAAGGTTAATACGACTGGTTGCTCGTGGTACCATCCATTTCTTTTCCAATCTACAATAAGCTATACACAAAGAAGACTTCTTATACTAGCAGTCCAAGTGTCAAAGGGGGAGGTATGTGATGCATGATGGGAACAGAGGTGGAGGGAGGACAATACTGGTAGTGAGAATGACCCTAGTTCTTTGTCGCTATGTACCTTAAATATTACTGTGAAAGACTTGTAATTCACTTTGATCACAATAAAAATTATTTTTAAAAAACTAATGTGTAAGACAAGTATGCACATGGTTTAATTTCTTTAAAAGTAAAATATAGGCATACAGGAATTACTGTAGTGATAAATGAAATAGGCTAGAATGCTCTGTTAGCAAAGATTAACTTTAAAAGATACTTCTCAGAAATGTAAAACACATATGATACATATATGTATATATTTACAATATCTTACAAATACAATGTCTACTATATCTTCATATATGCATATATTTGAAAGCCTATGCACATGTATGTCTTCAAATATCATAATTGTGACATTATAAACTATCAGTTTTTTTAAATAACAATTTGAACATAAACAGATCAGCCAGCTAATGGGTTGGTTATATATATAAAAGTTTGACGGTACAGTACTTTGTACTTTAGAGTGCCATCTTCTGTTTACTAATAGAAGTGCAGTTTCAGGAATATTAGTATTTAAGCTTTATATGAAATTTTTGGTTGCTATTATTACTTGGTTTTAAAATTTGTTCTAGTTTTATAATGTGGTCAGCTTTACAAGAGTTCTTCACCTCAGGGGAAACAGTGACTAGGACACAATGGCCACCCACAGAATGGAAAAAACTATTTACCCTATTATATTAGCCCCATCAGATAAGGGGTTAATACATAACATATACAAGAAACTGACGGAACTCAACAAGAAAAAAAAATTTAGGGGCCCCAGAGCAGCGGTGCAAGCCATAGGACATTTGCCTTGCATGCGCTAACCTAGGATGGACCTTAGATTGATCCCCTGAAGTCCCATATGGCCCCCCAAGCTGGCACTATTTTTAAGTGCATTGCCAGGAGTAACCCCTGAGTGTCACCAGGTGTGTCACAAGCAAACAAACAAACAAACAAACAAAGATTTTAACCCCATCAAATATAGGAAGAAGATATTGACAAACATTTACTAAAAGGATAAATACAGATGGCCAAAAGTCACATACAAAAAATATTCCACATCACTAATCATCAAGGAGATGCAAATCAAAACAACAACCAGGTATGATCTCATGCCACACAGATATACATCAGAAAGAACAAAACTAATCATTGTGCACATGGAATCTATTAGGCTGAGTGAAATAAGTCAGAGGGAGAGAGATAGACATAGAATAGTCTCCCTCATCGATGGGCTTTAAGAAAAATAAAAGACATTGTTGCAATAATCCTCAGAGACAAAGAGAGGAGGACTGGAAGGTCCAGCTCACGACATGAAGCTCAGCACAAAGAGGGGTGAGTGCAGTTAGTGAAATAATTACACTGACAACTATCATAACAATGTGGATGAATGGACATATGCCTGTCTAGAGTACAGGTGGTGGGGAGGAGGGAGCCTTGGGACATTGGTGATGGGAACGTTGCACTGGTGAAGGGGGGTGTTCTTTAGATGACTGAAACCCAACTACAATCATATTTGTAATCAAGGTGTTTAAATAAAGATATTAATGTATAAAAAATAAAAAAGAAATTTCAGATATTGCATATTTTAGGATTGCAAAGATTTTATTAAAAAAAGACTAATAATTGGCATGGATGTAGAAAGAAAGGAACTCTAATTCACTGCTGGTGGGAATGTTGTCTAGTCCATGGTTTCTGGAAAACAATATGAATATCTCTCCCCACCCCAAAACCCTGTTAATCGAGCTCCCCTATGACTGAGCAATAGCACTCCTAGGAATCTACCCTAGGAACACAAAATCAGAATAGAAAAGTTCCCTCTGCATGCCTATGTTCAATGCAGCTCTATCTACAGTAGCCAGGATCTACAAACAACCCAGATGACCAACAATAGATGAGTGGCTAAAGAAACTGTAGTAATTCTACACAATGCAATACTACATAGCTGTTAGGAAAATAAGGTCATGAAATTTTCTTATACATGGAAGGATATGGAGACTATTATGCTGAGTGAAATAAATCAAAGGGAGAGAGGTAGACACATAATAGTCTTACTCACTATGGAATTTAAGAAAAATAAACATCAGCATGATCATAATAATCAGAGGCAATATAGATGAGGGTGGAAAGATCAGCCCATTATATGAAATTTACCACAAAGATTGTTGAAAACATAGAAATAACTACACTAGCAACAATTATCACAAAGCCTGTGTGTTTGGAAGACTAGTAGGAGGTGGGAGAGAAGGGAAATGAAAGAGATTGGTGGCAGAGAAGTTGCACAGGTGATGGAGGGGTGTACATTTTATGACAGAAACCAATTACAAACGTGATGGTAGCATAATGCTTAAAAAGGATATCATTTTACTAAAGTTCAAACAATAATTCTACAATGTTTCACACCTAAAAATTTTTATGCAAAATTTTTATGTTAAGAGGCATTATGTGGCTTAAATTAGACTTATACCACAATAGTACAATGGACACCGTAGTATATGCATCCTGTTCAAAAAGCAAACATGTTGTTTATATTTACACACAGATGTGGTTCTCAGTGGCTCCATTCTTCCTTATATGTATTTCCAAATATCTGAACAATGCAAACCTTGAAGTTTTCATTCATTTTGTGATATTGATTTTGAGCATAGTTATTAATTTATAATTTCACTGCTCTCTTCTAATAACTTTGATATATTATTTAAATAAAGATAATGTATAAAGTAATATTATATTATAATAGTATTATAAAATACTAAAACTTAAAAGTAAGTAGCTTACATCACTTCATAAAAGCCTACATTAATTGGCCAATCTGACTTTATTCAGCATTTTATCATATATCATCATTATGGGGGGAAGGCACATCTATCTGGCTTACTCCTGTCTCTGCACTGAGGGATCATTCCTGGCAGTACTCAGAGAATTTTAGTTCCAGGGATCAAACCCTAGTCAGCAGAGTGCAAGTAAAATATCCTTCCTGGCAAACTATAACTCTGGCCCCAATTCATTATTGTTTTGTATACATTTACAAGGAAAATTCATTTTTTAAAAAAGTATATTAATTTATTTAAATACTGTGGTTTACAAAGTTGCTCAGAATGCAGTTGTTTCTGGCATTCAACATCTCAACACCAATCCCAGCACCAGTGCAATTTCTTGGTAGACAAAAAATTTCCTTTATATTACTTGTAGTAAATAAATAGTAATGAAATTATAGGGGAAAAAACCTCAGCAAAAGAAAGTTTGTGAAAATTGTTATGTAGAGGGATTGGATTCTGTAGAAAAAATATTTCTTCTAAAAATTTCTTTAAGTTGTTTCTAATTAGTAGAATATAAAATCTTTTTTTTTCACATCACCTACCCAGCTTCCTTTCATATATGTGGATGATAAATAAAGGCTAAGTGAAAAATATAAACATATAAACACACTGCCAAGGAACTAATGGTCCCCAGAAATACTAAATGGGAAGCTTACACATTATAAACAATAATATGTAGTTATATATTTATATCTATCTACAAACCAAAGGGACTCAATTTATTTCAAATTTTATTTTTCAAATTAAATTGTGCCCACATTTTTAATGTGAACATCTCATTTATATAGAGACCTTACATTTCACTTTATGGCATTTAAAGGAAAGATTATATAGATATCTTTTGTTTTGGGGTCACACACAGTGATACTCATCAATAATTCCTGATCCAAAGCTGAGAGATCACTTCTGGAGGTGCTTAGGAGATGAAATGAGATGCTGGATATAAAATCAGGTCTGCATTTGCAAGGCAAGTGTGCTACCTGCTGCACTACATCTCTGGTCCGAACTTATTAACAATAAAATCTTTCTCAATATTTTCTTGCAAACCTGTCTCTTTCATGAATTTTCTTATTTGTTTTCAAATTCAGTCTTCCCTTTGCTTTTGTCTTCCAATGTGAAAAAATTAATTTATTGCAAAGCCCAGCATTGAATAATTACAAATATTAGAAAAGAGAAAACTTGAAATGTAATACAAAAAAGAACCTTCCATGAAGGATACAATATACAGATTTCTATTTCTACTTCTCCACTATTCTTTGAACACACCATATTCAAAGAGCCATCATATGCTAGTTCTCTGCACTTCCTTCCCAGAAACTGTGGAATTCTTACTAAAAACTTACCCATTTTGAAACCACTTAAAAATATGTCTCAATTTCTCAATCTATCAAATGCTTTTTGGAGTTTATACTGTTCTAATTTATGCTATTTATTTTATCTTGTCACTGGTAAATAGAAATATGAACCTAATTAAATGCACTGAAATGTCATTATGATTTGCACTTTTAACAGATCTGATATTTATCTGTATTAGCAAATATGTGGGTGCTCTCAAACACAAATATAAACTAGGTCAGATAATATTGACCTATCTTATTGTTTTTATTAAGGATATTACAGGAGTTTAAATCACCTTTCCTAATTGGTATTCTTTGAGGATGATCCAAATTTCACACAGGCCTTAAATTATCTGCATGAATTTGAAGAAAAAATTCATAATCGAATCTACTTTTTAAATTTATAATAAAGTAGAATAGGGCTAAGCTCCAAAAGCTCCTCACTAGCACTTTTCTTGAGTAAACTAATATGAGACAATATACTTTAGTAAAGGCTGCTCTCTGAGATTCAAACTATTCTGGTAGGGTAAAATCTCTATAATCCTTTAAGAAAATAAAAAATGATAATAAAATGAATTTATTTCACTACCCTAGATTTCACTCCTTCTATGCATACATAACATATATCTGATATGTGCATTTTAATTACCTGTTTAATCTCTTGATGAATCAAAATGAAAGACTTTACTTCATACTTTTATTATTGAGAAAAATGGAGCAAATGATAGCAGTTGACAGTTTCTAATATCATGTATCTAGGGATACTGACATAAGGTCTATTTGATCACAGATAATTTCCCATTTAAACTATATGAAAGGATAAGTATATTAGAAAACTCCTGTTACATCGACAAGTCTAGTCATTAAGATGCTCAGAACCACTATGACCTGTAAAAATTAAAAAACTCTTAGATTCCTTCTGAGCATAGGATAAAGAGATGCACAGAATGTCACCTATTTTAGAAAAACATCCAATGTAAATTGACCAGAATCTGCTTTATTCTTTTGTCACTACCTTAGCTAAGATACATAGCTTCATAGAAAGTCCTTAAGTCAGAGTGCTTTCTTTTCTACTTATTTTTTCCAAACCTATGGCTCATCCCTCACCCTACCCAAATTACTCTACCAGCATAATCATAGTAAAAATACACCATGATTTGATTATTTTTATTGTACTTGACATATACCTCGAATTCATTCAAGAATTACATTTATTTTGAAGTTAAAAAAATAAAATTACATCTTGACTGAGTGATGTCAATATAAAATTTATTTTACAAATGATGTTATGTATAGTAACAAATCTTAGTATTACATAAGAAAATGGCAAAGTAAAGTAAAGGCACGTGCAATACATTTAAAACAAAATAAACGTGGGGCAGGAGTGATAGCACAGTGAGCAGGACATTTGCTTTGTTCATGGCAGACTCATGTCCAATCTCCAGAACCCATAACAATGGTCCCCAGAGCTTGCCAGCAGTAATTTCTGAGCAACAGGCCAGATGTAATCCCTGAGTGTTGCAGGTTGTCGACCCAAAAAATAAGCAAGAAAAATAACAACAAAAAGAAACTTAAATAAATGTATTGTTTTCTTCAGTTCTTGTGATCTTTCAAAGTGTTTAGTTATTATTTGCTAATTTAGAGATTATAAATGATTTAAGTAATTTAGTACATAAGAAACCTACCAATCTGGGTTTGATCCCCAGCATCCCTTCTAATTCTGAAGCCTTTTAGGAAAGTGATCTCTGACTGCAGAGCCTGGAGTAAGCCCTGAGAACTGCTGGGTGTACATTGTCCCACAAATTAAACCTACACAAAGTCAGGATTCAAGACTAAATGACCAAAACATGCTAAGTAGTAATAAATTATTCAGAAGCTATGATAAAAAATATAAATATATGTAAAACAAATTACATGCTTAGTCTATACTACGTAACTGGATATATGATAGATCAATATTTTGTGAGTTAGCTCCCATACAACTATAGCATATATTTAAAAGGTAAGATATATTTATGAGGTTAGATACCAATACATATCTACTTAGGAACTTTTATAGAATAAATTTCATTGAAAACTTTTCCAGGGGCCAGAGCAATAGCACAGCAGTAGGGCATTTGCTTTGCATCTCACTGACCCAGGATGAATCAAGGTTCAATCCTCTGATGTCTCATATGGTAAAGCCAGGAGCAAATTCTAAACTATAGCATCATGACTCTATAGAGGTAGAGAATTCATCCTAAAGCTATTTTTTTCATCTACAATAACTTAAATAAAGCTGAATATTCTGTAGGCATCATCTATGCAAATCTAATGTATGAGGAACAAGATTGGTCCTAGACAGCAATTATATGATAGAGCATAAAAAACACTGTAGGTATTTTTGGGTTCTAGACTTGATTTCTCCCATGTACTTTAGACAAGTCTCTGTCACTCTTTACCTTGATTCTCACCTCTAAAATAAAGGTCGTTGGACTAAAACACAATTTTTGTATTCGCAGCATGTTTTCTAGTAACAGACTCTTTAAAGTACACTCAGAGCGATTAAAATACTCAAAAGCACCACCAAACAAGTCAGGCATAATTGCCATGCAATCACTACCTATGGTATAACGAGGTCTCCTAGTGTTTATGAAAGCATTCTCAGAGTACTCTGTTTACATGGTTGACCTTCAGTTTGTGTGGGAATGAAATGTTTTGCTTTTGATATTTTTTAACTTCCTATAATTACAAAGCAAAAAATTTAAAATATCCCACTAAACATATGCCTTTTCTTTGTTGCAGACTTCATATTTTCTTGTATTCTAATCCCTTTTATAAAAAAAAATACGATGAGCCATTTGATTTAGATATGCTAACATATATTCACATAGCTATATACACAGGGTAAAAATAGGTATTTTAATTTATGGTTAGAATTTCATGGTACACATTTGAAGAGTTTATGAAAGAGCAAGTATAAATGAGAGGACATTAGATTATCTCTAACGTAATTTTCAAAAATTGCTCACTATGACATTCATTTCATGCGGAAATTCTTAAAATAGGTAATAAGTGAATCACTATATTGGTTGTTCTCAATTGTCCTTCAAAGAACAAATATGAAGCTCAGTGCTATCTTTTATTTCCTTAGTTTTTCAAAATATTTGTCTTGACCTCATTGTTAGGTACAGAATCTATTAGATACAAAAAAATAGTAGAAAATGACAAAAAATAAAGAAAATGACACATCAACCTTTCCTATAGAATTTGAATGCATAGTTCTATGTATGTACACTTGAACATACACTCATGACTTTGATTTAACATTAGGAGTAATGCACTCTAACCAATTAATTGATACAAAGTTAAAAAGTTATAGATATTTTGTATAAAATCAAATTCTCTATGATTTTATTAAATATACCATTTTTTCTGGTTCCTATCTCATAACTCCCTTCTTTTGTGGCAATTTGCCATCCAAGTACTTTGAAAATAAATAGTTTAGTCACCAGGTAACCCTATCATTGTTCCCATTACTTTTATCCGAACCTTTTTAAAGATCTTTTATTTTCACTTCAATTCATTCCCCTGTGGTTCTTAACATTTTCTCTTCCTTTATTTGATCAGATTATTAATTTAATATCTATATATGTCAATCCTAGTTAAAATTAAACAAATACGACAAATTATTGATTTTGCAGGCTAGTAAATTTTAACCACTTACTCTATTGCAGGAAATCTGATAAGTAGACTTACTGGATGAACTCATTCTGTCCTAAAAGAATCACATTCTCAGGTGATTTCTATAACTAGTTCTATTTTATATATAAGAAAACGGAGAAAGAGGAAATTCAGTTTATCCGAGGTCACACAGAGAATGAGATTGATCCTAAATGTAGAATGAAATTTAATTCCCCTAAGTTTTCTAAGAAAGCAGGACTTACGGGGCCTGGCGGTGGCGCTGGAGGTAAGGTGCCTGCCTTGCCTGAGCTAGCCTGGGACAGACCGTGGTTCGATCCCCCGGTTTCCCATATGGTGGTCCCCCAAGCCAGGAGTGACTTCTGAGTGCATAGCCAGGAGGAACCCCTGAGCATCACCAGGTGTGGCCCAAAAACAAAAACAAAAACAAAACAAAAAAAAAAAAAAGCAGGACTTACATTACTCCATATGATCTCTGTTCATTTATTTCTATTTACATTAAAACTTATTTACCCAATTATGTTTTACATGTAATTATTTGTGACTAGACAATGGGAACATGCATTTTATTGTAAGTTACTTTATACTTCAATAAGTGACCGATTGCAGGCTCACTGTCGATGTGTCATAATAAAGCTATCTCTAAAAATGATGGATGTAGGTTTGAAGAAACTTTTACATTTATTTTTGAGGCTTCCCAAGTGGTACTTAGGTGTTGTGAAACTATTCCTGTCAGATCACTACCAGCTGAATGAATCAACTCAAAGTTGTAACACTAGCAGGGGATACTTCAAAAGCTCTATTGACCTGAAATCACCAATTTGACATCAATTGTTTGGAAGGTCTACAATAGTGCTCTTGGGGGGACCATTGGCTGCTGGAATCAAACTGGGATCAGGCACATAAAAGCCATGCAGGCACATAAAAGCCATGCACTTGAATTCCCGCCCTATCTTTCTGGCCTTGAGAGGATATTTTCCTTCAAATGAATAGAACAATATTAAATACTATGTTTAATCAGGCTGATTTCATTATATAGTATAAATTATTAATGAAATTATTTCCTACATGTCATAAGTTCACAACACAGCATTATATATAGTGTTTCAAGAGGAAACATCATTTCATTAGACCTCTCAGGACTTCCAATGATTTTTTTCCATTTGGTAAATTATTCAATTTCATATAATTTTGTCTGTTATATTTGAAAAGTGAGAATTTAATTCAAGGTACCGCTTTTCTTAGTCATTGGGAAAAGTTAAACCCTAAAGTTGTCATTCATATAAGCTCTTAAAGGCAAAAGAGATAGACAAGAAATAAAGTTCTTCCATTGCACTTAGCAGGACTAATCAGTTTTATTACAATGGGTCTCTGAGAACTTCCAGGAGTGATTTCTGAGAACAAAGTCAGGAGTAAGCCCTGAGCACTTGAAAATTCACATGTTTCTCCATCCCATGTAAGTCTTGGTATCTTACAAAACAGATTTCTCTGTATCAATCACACAAAACGGTGTCATTCTCGTCGCGAATGAAAGCATGTATGTAGGCAAGAGGGTCATATAATGGATCATATAAGGGAATATTCAAATAAACATAGAACCTTGAGAATCAAGCATTATATCAAACCCATCTGGGGGACATAAAATGCTTTCTGACATTTTCCAACATGCTTATTTGTGTTTATTGGGATAAAGGGTTGTGATTCCCTTATTCTATACATCAAGTTGATTGTGAATTTAGATAACTGAACAAACAAAAATAAACCTGGGGCATCTTCAAATATATATGATCACCAAAAAATATTCCAAAATAAACATATGGCATATCTGCCGATCAGAGAATGCTCAGGGGAAACTTCTAAGGTGATGCCTGTTGGGAGGACTATGACGGAACATCTGCTTAAAGTTCTTCTTGATGAAAAACCAACAGAAGTCAGTAGACCTTCACTCCTCCCCTGCTATGTTTCTCTCCCTATTAAGTCATTTAAAGCTCAATAAACCAGCAGAATCAAGAGTATAAAGAAAGAGAGGTTCAGCAGACTAAAAGATAAACCTTCTCTAGCACTCCATGTGTCCCTTTCACCAGAAACTTCTGAAAGGTTTTTTTCACCCCATGATTCTTTTCAGTATCTCCACTACTTCTTTCTGAAGTGAATTGTTGGATACTTTGGAATAGTATAATAAAATCTCTACAGACTAAGACTATTTAAAATGTACAGGCATTCTACTCTACACATGCCTTTGGTTTATCTGACTATAGTTATATGAACATAGGTTAAATATATTTATTAGGTACTTTATAACAATATGTTGATTTTTAAAGGTATATGAACTTTTTAAAGAAGAAGCTCTAATGCACATGAAATTGAACAGCTCTGCAAAAATTAACCTCTGGGATTTTCCTGTAAAACTAAGAACAATTCCCAGCTTTTTCGAAAGTGAATTTGGAGCTTTCTTTGGGAGTAATGTAACTCTGGGATAAATTTTTTTCTGATTTAGAATTGTTTACCATGATGAAATTTTAGTGCTATAGAGAAGAAGATTGCTACGACTTTTAGGGAAATGAAGTAAAGACAAAAAATAAATATTTTTAAAAACTCATTTAGGGGCCAGAGAGAAAGCATAGAGGTAGGGGGTTTGCCTTTCATGCAGAAGGCTGATGGTTCGAATCTCAGCATCCCATATGGTACCCTGAGCCTGCCAGGAGCGATTTCTGAGTGTAGAGCCAGGTGTAACCCATGAGCACAGCCGGATGTGACCCAAAAACCAAAATAATGATAATGATAATAATAATAATACAAAAAACTTTCATTTAAAAAGCAAACACTTGGGAGCGGGAGGTGGCGCAGGAGGTAAGGTGCCTGCTGCCTTGCCTAGGACGGACCACGGTTAGATTCCCCGGTTCCCATATGGTCCCCCGTGCCTGCCAAGAGCGACTTCTGAGTGCATAGCCAGGAGTAACCCCTGAGCGTCACTGGGTGTACCCCCCCCCAAAAAAAATCAAAGTAAAAAAATAAAAAACAAAAAAATAAAAAGCAGACACTTTCATGCCTATAGAAATAATTCTATTATTAATTACTATATTCCTTGAATGCATTTTTTTAGTGGACACATACTTTTACTTTAAAATCCAGTTGAAATTTAGGCCCTTTGGCAGAGAGGTATTACTTAAAGAGCAAAAAGCCCATCAAAATTGAAAGACGCAAGTCAAAGATGAACTTCTGTCAAACCTGGCAACTGTTATTCACTACAAAAGCAGTATAAACATGTGAATTGCATTTGCTTCATACACAGGGCATCTAACTAAGCAACTAAGTTAGCAGAATTGTTAGACTTAAAACTCATTGACACAGGTGGCAATAGGTAAGCTACAGAGTTTCTCTTAGCAGGGCATAAAGCTCACCTCTCCAAATGCAACTGCCTTCACAAGCATGTCCAATTTAAGTTATAACCTGCTATTAATTATATGACTACAAATTTACAAATAAGGCTAAATGAATATCCTTTTGCTGTATTCTACTAAAACAATTTCATGTTGAAAAATAATATCAGATGATAACATGTATTTTCAAACTCGTTTATCATGTTGATAAATCTTGTAAATAAAATCACTAACGAGCAACCACGTAACAAGATAAAGTTATGATAACAAGATACTGATTATGAAAGTTCCCTTTTTAAAAATCCAAAATGTTATTTTTGTTCAGTTCATAAGCATGGGAATTTAAGTCATATCAAATGTTAACAAGTAACAATACAGCAGAAGTTTTATGTATAAAGTAAAAGAGAAATGATGTTTCAGTTTATATTTTGATATTTTGACTACTTTATCCCAATCAAATATTAACACCTTCATAAAAAGTGAATATGAAGGCTCTTTATTACATAATCAAAACTAATTTTTAGAATCTAGTGACTATAGTTTTTTCTAGTCCTTAGAATGAAAATGTGCTCTTAAAATAATAGAATATATTACTGTTTATAAACTGTTTGGACCAGGTTTTCTTTACTTAAAATTTACCATATTTTACATTTATGTTGTCAGACATCACTTAATTGCCCAACCTTTAAGATTTTCTTTTTTTTTTTTGAAAACTAACTAGAGTTCAAAGAAAATAAAAAGACACATCACACAGTAAATGTGATGCATAATTTGCACTGAAGTGTTTCAGACTTATTATTAATGAGAAAGCTCATTAGAATGAGCTTTCTAATTGGAGTGAGTTATTATAATGCTGGAAGTAAGTGATTCTTTAAAATCAACTGCATTATGTGAACTGAAGTGACAAGCAGACCTTAGAGAAAAGAAATAATAAACTCACATTCCATTTTAGTCTTTAGAAAGTCACCTGGGTTTTGTGAGGCAGGAAAAACTATTGTTGACCAACTATTGGTGCTAAATCAATTTTTCCTAAGAGGAAAATTTGGTTGCAAGACCCTGAAAGAGTCTGGATAGATAAGAAATGTAATCAAGAATTCTGCTCTCTTGATTTTAATAGTGTGTTTTACTTCATCTTTCTGAACTTCAGAATTGAGAATCCAAACTCCATTTACCCTTCTCATTTTTCCATCTGATGTACCATCAGATAATGTTTTTATTCACAAAGACTTGAAAAGATTCTTATCCTGTGTGGGTTATTTTATTTTATAGTAGCCAAGGGGAAAGAAGTTGCTGCCAATATTATGTTAAGGGCACACAGTATAAAGGGACAGCCCTGGGCAAGGAAACAATCTATCTCTGTGCTGCTCTTGCAGAAGAATGCAAGGCCATCACCAACTTTGGGACTTGATCAACAGAGACGAGTCACAAAACTCCTTCCAGTCATTGCATTTGAAAACTCCACTAAAAATAGCTCCTCTGTTCTGAGACTTAAAGTCCCATCTATGGCCAGGGATGAAATACAGTACTTAATTGTTTCTGACTAGGGTCTCTCCATTAGCACTCTGAGACTGTCTTCCAACTTTTAATCGCCTATGTGCTCTTTTGGAATTAGACATGTTTGCAAGACAGTCATATGTAAACGCTGATCACAAACTCTACTCAAAACCTCAAAATGCAAAATAGACCATTTACCAAGTCCAGGAACTTTTTGCGTTAGGTTTATCATCTTTGAGGATTATTCATTTATCTTTGGATCCTAATACCCTCAGACGCACTTTGCTTTTGGAGATGAGATAGGGAGAGATAAGGTTCAGATTTGATGAAGATCACCGGAATGAAAGGCATTGTCTGCTTATAGTCCCAGACTTTATCGCTTTCTTTCTCTCTTTACTCTGTTACCCCGTGGCATCTGTGATTGCCACTACTAAGACTGTCGGGGAAACGTGCTGTCTTTGAAAAAGGGACAAGCTCCAGGTTCCCTCCGTAAGAGGCATAAATGAGTTTCTGCAAAAAAAAAAAACTGAGATAACTAGCAAAGCTCTCTACTCTCCGGCAAACATGTTAGCGCCCCAAAAACCCCTGTAACTTAGATGCGGGGATGCTCCCAGACGAAGTGACATCCTTAACCCCTTCCAGTGACCTGGAGGAAGCTCTACCACCACCCCCCTCCACTCCCCATCACCACCAGCGTCCCTTTAGCTCAGCTTTCTCGGTTCTGGACTCACCTGGTGCTGAATACCAGAACGGGCAGGAGAGGCAGCAAATAGTGGGCTGGACTGAATTTCATGCTGTCGCCTGCCGGGGTCCTCCTTCCCTCGCTGCCTTCGCTCTCCCTCCTCCTCCTCCTCCTCCTCCAGGTCCGGTGGTTCCTCGCTGCCTGGTTGTGTGCGTCCCTGCTCGGCGACGGAGCCCTCCTTGGCCAGCAGCGGACGGAAGGGGAACGGACAACGGACTGACGCCTCGCGAAGGGAAGGCAGGCGCGGAGAACGGAGAGTAGCTTCTGGAGTGATGTCACTGGCGAGGCCAGCCCTGCCCCGGGATTGTTCGGCCCCGTGGCTCCCAAGCCTGGGTGGATGGAGGGCGCCTTGTCACTCGAGCAGGAGGCGGTGCGGGCACTGGGAGGAGGGTGTTCCCGGAGATGGGCCCCGCGCGCTCCGGTCAACTGGGCTGCACACCCGCCTGGGTCCGAGAGTCCTGCTTCTCCGGAGGATGTGAACAAGAGGGGCGGGGCGGGAGTGAGAAGCGACCCCCCGAATCCTCCCTTAATTGAACCGGTGGTACCCAGCGGGAGGTGAACGCGAATTCACTGGGTACGACTCTTCCAAAGCTGAAAGTCACAAGGCAAGTGTCCCCGTCGTGATGAACCAATGTTTGGAAGACCCATCCGGCGGGAGTGTTTCCAGCGTGATTTTAATTAGCAAGTCCCAATGATTTTGCCTGATGAGGAATGGAAACTCAGCAAGGCGGAGCAGCGTCCAGAAATGGATCCCGAGCCCTCCATGCCTTTGCCAGCTTTTCAAGTCCACCCAGAGGAACTCAGAGGAGCTTTTTTTCTGCGCCCCTTACAGCTGTTGGCTGTTTCTAGGCTGGAAAGATTTCTGATTTTCCTCGGGTTTAGTCTGTCTGCCTGGTCCAGCATCTCTCTGGCCATGGGTTTGAAGCTGCCTGTCCAAGTTCACTCACTTCAAAGGGTTCTTTTCCTCAGGTGAGGAAATAGAGCTAGAAAAGGTATCAAAACGTTAGTAATAATTACCTACCGGTGAGGTTATTTGAAAGGTGTATCATTCCATGTACATCTCCTTGACTGCATTTCACAAGTTTTGGATAAAATATAGCTGATACAAAGACACCTTATTTTGATTTAAAAAATTAAATAATACAACGGTAATGCAAACTAATATTTCAAAAGATATGTTTACTGTCAACTATTTGTCTATTTTTAAAATTGCATTTCAGCAGAATATTCTTTATTTTTAATAGAATACTTCATGTTGCTTTTTTTTTCAATCCTTCTAAAAGCTATTCTAGAAAAAAATTAGGTAAACTTATTTCCTTTTCCTCTCTAGAGAACATACTGAAGATCAAGATCTGAACTGGATTATATTTTTAGGAAAAATATTCATATTTTTTAGATTTCTTTTCATATCCTATATATCTTCTACTGTTACCTGGAACATCTCACCTTGTCCAACTAACACAATGATTAAAACAAAGTTGATTTTCAGTAGACTAAAGTGCACTAAAGACCTTATAATACAATGATCCATTCCTAACCACTATCTAAAGAATATAGTTCATATATCGTATTTTGAAGGGCAAAACTTTCATTAGAAGAAAATGTGATGAAAGCCTTACATTTTTTACATCATCTATAAAGTTACTTTAAAGAAAGAAGTTTGGAGAATCAACTGATTACAAATATGGTTTTGTTTTTGCTTTTCACACACCTGAAGTCCATGGCAATTCATACAGAAACTGCTTTACGCCCCAGGTGCTCAGGTGTTGTTTTGCCATTTGACCTCTTAGAAGAAGAGCAAAGAGAAATCAGGAAGGAGGCAGCTTTTTCCCAAATGGTAGCAATTCGAATAGCAAGGTAATTTACATAGGAGTCTTTGGTGACTGCAAGATGAGATCTCTGCACCAATCATCAGAATCTTAAAGGTTTCCATAGAAGCCTTGAATGATTTTCTGTTGACTCAATTCTTTGCTCAAGTTATGCCCTTGAAATGACAGCTAGCATGGAATATAGGCAGAATTTAAATTCGAAAGACATGGATAAAAGGAAGAATTGGTAGACTCTAGCAAGCAGAAAAACTGATAATCATGTTCTCTAGAGGAATCCTCTAACATCCTAACACTAAATTGCATTAAGTAACAACTTGAACAAGATGGATACCATTCCCTGAGGGCAATCTAAAGATATGAACGATTTGTAACTATACAAATATACAAATTGACTTACTTGTGAATCACATGTCAATTACACCGGAAGATGCACTATATTTTACTAAAATGGAGTTGTGTTGGTATATGAAGACTAAAATTATCTAACAAAAACAGTCTAAAAAGTGATTATTTGAGTAACATCATTAAATATAAGCCACAGTACCATTTAGTAATAAAATTGTGTATGTTAAGAAATAATGCTCATTACACTGAACACATTTTGTTAATACAGAAAGCTTAAACAGATTTGAGTCCATCATATTATGGACTAATCATAGGACAAGTGTTGGTGTCATTTCTGTTAATTACCAATTATGTTCAATTGATAAGACAAAAACAGGGAGTGTCTAACTTGTTCAGGATCACTTTTGGCAACTAGCAGAGATTACATTTTTTGTTTGAGTCTCTTGACCTCAAAACTGTTTTCTTGAAGAAAACTATATATGTTTGTTAAAAATACTTTCCTGGAATAACTCATAAGTTTTCATTAGATTTACAACATAAGATGATTGACTACTGGTAGTCAACTAATAAAGGGAAATGTCAAATAATATACTCTCGTTCAAAATGTGGGTTTTTTTTTTTGGTTTTTGGGTCACTCCCAGCAGTGCTCAGGGGTTACTCCTGGCTCCATGCTCAGAAATTGCTCCTGGCAGGCACGGGGGACCATATGGGGCACCGGGATTCGAACCGATGACTTTTTGCATGAAAGGCAAACGCCTTACCTCCATGCTATCTCCCGGGCCCCCAAAATGTGTTTTAATTTAAAGTGTAATTTTGTATTGGTACCAATAAAGAACTAGAAAATCATAAATTTTTTTAGCATGGAAATAGCAATAAGCACATTATAAAAGGTGAGTTTGGGTAAGATTGTGGAAAACTATAGATTCAAAATATTAAGCATTATATTCTGATTTCAAATATATGTTCATATATATATGCAGGCATATATATATATAACTTCTCAGAAGAAGCTATTTTGGAGGGGAATGAAAGAACAATAAGTTGCAATTATCATTGGCATTCTGTCTACATTGGCACTGAAAATTTCAAAGTTTGATACTATTGTTTCTTTTCATAGAACTGGTTTCTAAATTTTCAAGATGTAATAGTGAACAGCAGGGTTCCTTAGCTGAAATCACAATCCTATTCTGAGTCCTAATACTGAGTTCAGCAAAAGTCCATTGCAAATATGTAGATAAAGGACATTGATACTAGTAAAGATTTTAAAAAATCTAACCCACAATGTTAGTAAGTTAGAATACATAGAATCACAGGAACATAGAAACTTTGTTTTAGCAACATC
>PVKC010018359.1:0-11075 GCA_004027635.1 Crocidura indochinensis
GAATGTGTAGACTTTAGAGGTCTTTGTGTTTGCATTTAAACTTAGGTAAAGGACCTCATCATTCAAGCTTGAATTCATTTTTTATTTTAATTTTTTATACAATGTGTAGACAGTTCTCTGTTCTCTGCATTTAGAAGTATAATCTATAAATCTGTTAATTTTTTTTGTTGGTTTTTGGGTCACACCTGGCAGTGCTCAGGGGTCACTCCTGGCTCCATGCTCAGAAATTGCTCCTGGCAGGCACGGGGGACCATATGGGGCACCGGGAGTCGAACCAATGACCTTTTGCATGAAAGGCAAACGCCTTACCTCCATGCTATCTCCCGGGCCCCTAAATCTGTTAATTTGTAAGTAACTTTTATAATCATGATGTAACTCTATCTTATCCTTAAAACATTTAAAATAAGCCCTTTATGTACAACTTTTGACTGTAAATTTTGTGCTCCTGAGCAATGATATGTATTAAACCTGCTTGTGGAAAAAGTTTTTTTAAGTTTTACTTTTAAGATTTAAGTTAATTTTCTCTCTTTTCGTCGAATGTGATTGTCAAGATATATTTAGGAACAGAAAAATAGAATTTTTATTTGAGTAATAACACTTAATCATACTTGAAGGAGAAGGACAATAACAGATTGTCATCTGAAATAGTAAAGTTTGTGATTTACCATTAAAATAAAACAGGCATTCTATTTCTCTCTCCTATTATCATGGTTCCAGTAGTTGCTGGTGCCATTATTTCCCTAATTGTACTCACTACTCTTTGTGGCAGGCTTAATATCATGGGCTGGGCCTTCTGGACCACATCTCAATTGTCTCTGGATATTATTACCATAACTGTCTTTTATTTTTCTTAAGTCTTACACGAGTGAGACTGTTTTGGTCTATCTCTCTCCTGACTCATTTCACTCAGCATAATAGTCTCCATGTTCATCCATGTATAGGCAAATTTCATGACTTATTTTTTCTAACAGTTGCAGAGTATTCCATTCTGTAAATGTACTATAGTTTCTTTAACCAGTCATATGTTGGGCATCTGGGTTGTTTCCAGATTCTGGCTAATGTAAATAACACTGCAATAAACATAGGAGTGCAGAGGGCATTTTTGTATTATGTTTTTGTGTTCTAGGGTATATTCCTAGGAATGTCATATGGGAGCTCAATTTCCAGTTTTTTGAGGAATCTTCATATTATTTTCCATGAAGACTGGCCTATACAGCATTTCCATCAGCAGTGAATGAGAGTTCCTTTCTCCTCACATCCCTGCCAGCACTGATTATTCTTGATCATTCTGATATGTGCCAATCTCTGTAGCATGAGATGGTACTTCATTGTTGTTTTGATTTACATTTGAATATTGAATATTTACAATTTGAATATTGGCTATCAATAACACTCATATTCAATTTGACAAGTAGTCATTAAGCAATTAATAGTATCCAGTAATACAGATAATGTTGTCTGATAGAGATATTATAAAAGTACTTAAATGTCATGTATTACATTCTCCAGTCAGTTAACGTTTCCATAATGAAAGTGAGACTGGGTAAGAATGGCATAGGAGTAAATTATCCAGTGGACATAATTCTGCATATCTTGGGACAACGTGATGGGGATTGAGGAGAGGGGATTGTGGTACATGGGTTTTTTTTTTTTTTTTATGAAATCTAACCACAAGTGATGCTCTATAGGAAATAGACAAGCAAGGAAGATGGATAGCATTCATGATGCCTACAGAGTAAAGCCCAGGCAAGGGTGCACAGAAGGTAATCCCAGGAGGCAGCCAAGAAAAAAATAAGTGAGAAAACAGGCAGAAACTGCGAGTAAAGACAATTAGCAAGATGCTGAAGGTAATGTCATATGAGAATCTGTCGCATATGAAAGTAGGTCAGAGGCCCTTTCTTGGGGTTGTCAGGAAGCTGCCAGAGCCCTTCCAGTGAGAATGGGGACTAGAGGGTCCCTCTTTCACCTCCACCACCTGAATGGGAAAATAGGAACCTTGTTACATCTTACCCTGATCTGTTGTTGATGGGTGTAATAAACCAGTGAGATAGACAGACCTTCCTCAGCTTCTTCAAGAGAAAATGCATTATGGAACAAACATTCCTCCACTATATATAGTTACCTAGGATCAACAGGACAGAATGCCAAATCTCAAAGATGATAAAAAAAAGATTAATGGCCACTCAAGTCTTGTAGTCAGCGTCTTAAAACTCACAGTAAATGTATTTTGGAAGAGACTTCATAGCTCAAGACAGTTATGTTTCATATATGTTGTGTTTATAACTTTAATTTTTTTGGTTCTAGAGATCAACCCCATGTCTCATGTACACAGGGCATGCTTTTATTTAGAAGGTGAAACGGTAGAGAGGAAATTTGATCCAGACCTAGCAGTGCTCAAGGCTAAGTTCTGATGTTATGCTCAATGATCTCTTCTGGCAATGCTTGAGTGATTTGATATGGTGCCATATCTCCACAGCATGCAGTTTATTTCTGAGATATATCTATCCTCAGTTACTGGTAACAATTTTTAATATTCATTTTATTAACTGACTGGCTTATTGGGCCTAAGGAAGCCACCTATATCTCTTCATGGTTTCTCTTTGTTTTCTTGAAAACTTGCTGCATTTTTACATCCTTAAGTGTTGTTTTATTTATAAAATATAAAGCCTAATATCCATGTATCTGGGTGAGGCCTTTCTCAACATGGTGCCTTTAGCCCTGTCTGCAGGTGGGTCTGGAGAAGGGTAGTAGTGGCAAAATAATTTCACAGGCAGTAAGTTAAAGTTTCCTTGGAGTCAGCTTACTTTATTCCCTCATGGCTTTTACTCTGTCATGTGCACACTCTGCACCAGGTCTGCCCAATTCATCTCTTTCTCTCAGGAGCTCTATGTCTCCCTTTCTGCAGCTCTCCAGGATTTTTTGCTGCTTCTATCTCCCCCCTCCCTCCAGGCAACACCTTTTATTCTGTATTCAAAACCGCAGACCCTTCCCAGGGGTCTGTGGGTTTGACCATCCAGGTGAGATTAATATAGGGCATTGGGAGAGGGGTTCCTTACACATAAGAATTTTATGTTTGTGTACTAAAAAAAATCAGGTCTGGCTGGGTAAAGTACTCTTGTTGAAGCATTAATTTCATCAAGTTTTGTCACTACACCCCACCACTGCTTTTGGACCTTGAGGGTTTCTTGTGACATATCTACTATAAGTCTTAGTTTATTGAGGCAACTTTCTGTTTCATTTTCTGTTTTTCCACCAACTACTTTTATTTTTTTTTCATATAGAGCTGAAATCTACCCTATAAAAACCCTTGGTAAAAAATGAAAGAATTGACTTTCTATACCCTGAAACATTGCTTTCTGCTAATAAACTTCAAGGCTGGGCAAACACAACTGCCTTTTTTTCCTGTCCCTCACTTCTGTCTTAAGGGCTTCATTTCAGCTCCAAAGAAAGAATAACACCAGCAAGGAGTTGCCACTGCTCTGCATTATTGCTTCCCAGACATTACACTCCACATGGAGAGCCAGAGAGCCTGGGAGCCTCTGGCCACGTGTTAAGCTTCTCATGATTTATTGCTCTCTGGCTGCCCTCAGGAGCGAGACCTTCAGGTTAATAAGCCTTGAGAGTGATTACGCTGTATGTGCACTCTGATGTTATATTTGCCTGTAGTTGAAAGTAAGTGACTTGAGGAGTCTGCCTTAAAATAGTTATTCTGTATGTGTTCCCATAAGATCAAAGTCTACAAGTATCTTTTTTCCCCCCAAATCCCTGTGGCTTAATCTTTTGGAATGCAGAACTTTTCCGATTTTGTGAAGAATATATACTGAATAGGCTGTTTTTTTTTTATCTAATTTTCCAACAGTTATGGCACAATATCTTATTATCAAAATATTAATATCCTTTCGGCAGAATATATAACTACTCACATAAATTAAGGCAAGTAAAGAATATCAATCATTGTGTTACTATGATTTGTTTTTTTTTTTATACTATGGAAGTGGAGGGGAGGAAGCACCAAAGAGTGTGATATATTTATTTATTTTCTTTTGGGGGCTGTTCCCCACAGTGCTCAGAACTTAATTGTGACTCTGAACTAAGCAGTCACTCCTGGTGGTGCTCATATGCACCACCATGCAGAACCATGCATATGGTGGGACCATATGCAGTGCTCGGGATCAAACTTGGGTTGACCATGTGTAGAAGCTGTGTGCAAGGCAAACATTCTACCTGCTGTGCTGCTGATCCAGCCCTGAGTGTGGTGGTTAATTTAATTTAATTTATCTTTATAAATCTAACCCTCGGTATCAGGAATAAGCCCTGACCCAACCAGTGGTGTCCCAAAACCAAAATTAAAGAATAAATAAACAAACAAATATTGCCTGAAGATTTGTAGCCAATCAATTAGATAATGGAAGTGGCTGGAGTGGCAAATAATAACATACAAAAAAGGGCACCAGGTATATAACTTCCACTTTGATCCATCACCTTTCCCCAAAGAACCAAAAGTTCTCATCCAGTGAGAAGAAACCAAACAAAACTGAGAGCAAAGGAATGCAAAAAGAAAAAAAATTCCTGCTGGGCCATATAGGCTTTGAGAGAAAGACTCAAGAGCCTCAGCTGCAGACAAGACAGCATCAGTAACAGACCAGGAAGACAGTGGGTTGTCTTGGGGGGGGGGGTAGAACCAGTGAGAGAATAACATAAAACAACAATGCAGTGCATGAGAGCTAGCAAGAAACCTGTGTGAAGCCAGGACACAGAACATCAGGCCTCCAAAACCATTTTCTTGAAGCTGTTAAATAAATAACTATGACTTCAAAATACTTGGAATTTTATATGCAAGTCTTTGATGTGTTATGCAAAGACCCACATACCGAGAAGCTAGATTTCATGGTGACAGTTTCAGATCAGATTAGGCCAGATATTACTACTTCCAAAACATTTTCAATTTTCAGTTTTTGAACCAAGGACTGATATCAGAAACAGCAGCAAATAGTGGATTGAATTCTGACTGCAATTCTAGATTGTTTATTCAAAATTGGGCAGGAAACCTCTGGCCTATCTTGCTAATTCTGAGTCAAGGTCCTTCAGTCAGAGGCATTAACTCATTTCTGTCCCACTCTTAAGCCTATCAGTACAGGCACCCTTTCTCAAAATTGCTGTCTAATTGAGGTGCCAAGCTTAGCAGATATAATATACCGATTCTTTGATTTAACATGAAAGAATAATTTGTTGAGATAACAACTTTTCTTTTCTCAGTGGTTTTTTTCAGACCCTCAGTTTCAAGGTCATAAACAATTATCTTCTGTGCCTTTCCTTTTTTTTTTTTTTAAATGGTTTTTAGACCACACCTAGTGGTACTTAGGAGCTACTCCTGGCTCTGTGATCTGAAATCAAGTCCTGGCAGGCTCAGGGGACTATATAGTATGCTGGGAACCGAAAACAGGTCGGTTCTGGTTGGCCACATGCAAGGCAAATGTTCTACCACTGTGCTGTCACTCCAGCTTGTGTGACTTTACTTCTGAGTAGCCAGACTTCCTCTGATATTTGACTTACAAAAGCCTAAAATCATTGAGGGAATTATATACAAAATGATTTGGGACTGGGTGAGTGTTTTGTTGCTGTTGCTTCTGTTTGGGGAATCCCAAGAAGTAATCAGAGAATTAGGGGTCCACCATCAGCAATACTTAATGATGGTACAGCACTCAGATCTGAGGATGCAGAACTGCTTAGTCCCTGTAGTGCCAGGGATTCCATAGAGTCACCTTTTGCACTTAGTGCTTATGGGGCCTCCAGGGTCATCCCCCACAGTGACAATTTTCTTCAGTACTTACTAGGTCTTCCTTTCCCTTTGTCATCGCTGAGTAGGAGTCTGGCATCAATTTATTTGTGACGACTTACTACATATTTGAAAATTCTCTTGGACTTATTTTATCATCTTTTGGATTCTTCAGTGTGGCAAGGATGATGAAGGTGAATCTGCAATGGCACATGGCATGATAAGAGATAGACATGATCAGACTTAAACACCAAATCCAAAGCCAACGACAACAGAATTGACACCCAATCTACAACATGTTAGACACAGAGGAGACCACCTATACTAGCAGCCCGGGGGTAAACAAGGGGGATATGGATGCATGCTGGGAACAGGGGTGGATGGAGGACAACAGTAGTGGTGGGAATGCCCCTGATTCAATGTCACTATGTACCTAAAAATTACTGTGAAAGATTTGTAATCCACCTTGGTCAAGATAAAAATTTAAAAAAAAATCTTTAACAGACTGGAAAAAAAAGAAATAGACATGATTAAGAAATAGGGGACAAAGATGATATAGAGGATATGGCTCTTGCCTTGCACATAGTTAATGCTGGTTTGATCCCTGTCACCCCATATGGTCTTCCAGGCCACCAGGAGTAATTCTTGAGTTCGGAGTCAGGAGTAGCTCTGAGACCACCAGGAGTGGTTCCAAAACAAAAACAAATACTACTAGAACACAGTCACAAGCCAAATGAAATCTGTATCCCTGTAATCACTGCTCAGTCTAATTGTAGTGAAGAAGCACCCCTGGCCCTAACCTTCCTCCCCTTTAAGAGTAAAATGGAGAAAGCACATGAAAAAATGCTCCACCCCATCACTAATCATCATGGAGATGCAAATCAAAACAATGAGATACCACCTGGTGCAGTGCAGGGAGAAAGGAACTCTCATTTACTGCTGGTGGGAATGCTGACTACTCCAGTCATTTTGGAAAAACAATATGGATAGTCCTCAAAAAACTAGAAATTAAGCTCCCATATGATCCAGTAATACCAATACTAGAAATATACCCTAGAAACACAAAAACACAAAACAAAATATGCCCTCTATACTACTATGTTCATTGCAGCACTATTTACAATACCTAGACTCTGAAAACAACCCAGGTGCCCAAGAACAGGGGAATGGTTAAAGAAACTGTGGTACATCTACACAATGGAATACTCTGCAGCTGTTAGGAATAAATGAAGTCATGAAATTTGCTTATACATGAATGGATATGGAAATTATTATGCTGAGTGAAATGAGACATGGGAGAGAGATAGACATAGAATAATCTAATTTATGGGATATAAGAAAAATAAAAAGATAGTATGGCAATAATATCCAGAGATGATAGAAATGAAGGCCAGGAGGACCAGTCGATGGTAGGAAGCTTACCACAAATACTGAAGCAGTGCAGTTAGGGCAGAGAAGAGACCACTAAGACAATGATAGTTGGAAATGTTCATTCTGGACAATAACTAGGTGTTGAGCGAAGACAAAATAATATACATGGTACCCTTCTTTAACAATAAAAGTAAAAAAATGGTTGAAAGAAAGTATAAGAAAGAGAGGAGTAAAATGCATGCCCCAGAGGCAGGTGGAGGGAGGGAGAGTGAGGGAAACTGGGGACATTGATGGAGGGAAATGTTCACAGGTAAAGGGTAGTGTATATTGTAAGACTGAAATCTAATCATGAACAACTTTGTAATCATGGTGTCTGAATAAAAGGAAAATATTTTAGCATAAAAACAATAAATAAGATAAATTTCATATTCTAAATTCCTATTCATTTAAGAGGTCCTTAGAATCCTGACCTTCAGTGTTAATATGTTTTGAGGTTCTGAAATTGTATAATAAAATGTTTGTATTTGCTTTTCTTCAGAATTTAAAAGGGAGAGTGAGAGAGAGAGAGAGAGAGAGAGAGAGAGAGAGAGAGAGAGAGAGTAACATGTGATTAGCTCCCTGGAGTATCAAATGCAGACCACTTAGTTTCCAAGAAATAATTTATTCAGATGTCACCTGATTACAGGAAACTTCTGGAATAACCAGTTGACCAGAACTTGGGAGGTTTTAGGACCAGTAAGAAGTTGCAGAGCAGTAAGGTCTCTGTGAAGGATAAAATGTAACTAGTGACCCAAACTAGTTTATTACCAGGACAGCTGAGATGGAATCACTTTCAGATAACCTAATTTTAGCCCCCAACCTCAAGATTCTTCCTGTATCTGATAGAGCAATTATTAAAAAAAAAATCTGGCTCTGAAAATCTTTATTGGGGATGAGACCTGTCTAAATGCAACCAATCACGACTTGGCATACCCCTGAATGGCATGAAAGTACTTGTGAAGACTTTTCTTGGAGTGAAGTGCTCAGGAAGTCCTGTTATTCTGTCTCCAAGGGCGACACCTAGAGGCAGAGAAAAGTACCTGCACAGAAACCTGAAGCTTCTGTAGTTGCATTTGTCCTCTTCGCTACCCACTACATCACCAAACCATTCTTCCCTGGTGTCAGGGACTTCTTCCAGAGTAAGTGATTGAAGGCTGAGGCTGTCCTCTTAATATCGGACCTCCTTGTGAAGTTTGGACTGCACTCGACCTTCTACCTTGTAAAGGCAACTAAGAGGCAGAAGTAGTAAAAGTTTGTGGTTTTAAGTCCTCAAACCAAATAACATCAGTTTTCACCTCACCTTGGGTATCAACCCACCCTAGGTTTGGAAAATGGTGTGGGGAACAGGGGTTACCATGAATCCCCCTTTCTCCTTTAGTCTCAACAGACCCACCAGGTTAGAGGGCCTTTGCTCCTGACATATGTGGATTTATAAGGGGGCACTGGAGCTGGGTGATAGAGGCATAAGTGAGTTCTCATCTTCCTTTGGGGACTGAGGTGTGAGTGTGAGGGGTGAGGTGAAAAACTTAATGTCCAAGGAGAAAAAGCTCAAGGTCCTCTTCTCTTCTCTTTCTTCATGCTCTTCCTCGGGGCATCCTTTCCTCCTTGCTTATTTTCAAGAGATTTTCTGCTCCTAAAACAAACAAACAAACAAACAAACAAAAAACCTGCTTTATATTAAAAAATCTTTTTAACCTTGGTGCCGGAGCTGTAAGGCGTCTGTCTTGCCCGCACTAGCCTAGGACAAACCGCGGTTCGACCAAGGGGTCCCTTATGGTCTCCCAAGATAGGAGAATTTTTCTGAGCACATAGTCAGGAGTAACCCCTGAGCGTCACCGTGTGTGGCCCAGAAACAAACAAAAACTCTGTTTACCCAGTTCAAACCATCTTTGTTTTTGGATCCAGTCAGAGTTTTCTCTTAGTACATAGGTTTTCTCTTCTTGCTAACAACTTGCAAATTCCCAGACTTGAGTCCAAAGCCAGGAGCACATTCCCCAGTGCAACAACCCAGTCACTCAGCTGAGGGATTTTCTTTATTTGACATGAGGTCTCCAGATGGCTCTGAGAGACTAGGACTCTGAGAATGCTCCTTTATTCATGCACCTGCAGTTCAAAAATGGGTGGACACTTTTGTGTCCGCCTTTGATCCTTTTGTTTAGGCCCTCAGTAGATCCCATATAGAGGATACCTTGTGGTTCATTTTCCCTGGAGACCCTACCTTTTAGATACTTATTTCCCATTTTTTGTGCTAGAGGTGCACACCCAGCAATGCTAAGAGTTTATTTCTGATTCTGCACTCAGGCATCACTCTTGGCAGTGCTTGGAGACAATCTTTGGCACTGGGGATCAAACCCAATTCGACCCTGTGTAAGGCAAGCACTTTTTTCCATTGTAAATTTTTCTAGCCCTAGATGTTTATTTCTAACGAAGTGTTCATTTCCTTCACGCAATCAGACAATATTACTGGCTTGTGACACCTCCCCGTTTTGCTTGCATCTATTCCAAATTTACCCCAATATTGCCTGATTTGCTCATGGGAATAATGACTGAAAGGGGATTTGATAAATGCATCAAAAGTCTGTAAAATGAATGAAGTAGAAGTCCTTCAGGCCCGAGAGGCATGAGCACAGAGTTGGTGAAAACAATTGACCATTTAATGAGATATTTGACAAAAACAAAGTTTATTAAAGATCACTTTGGTCAAAGTGGAACACAGTATTACACTGCACTCCAACGGAGAAATTCTGTCTAGTGTAGTTCTGGATGCCTCTTTATTATCCTTTTTGAGAAAATATTATTTTAGGAATTCTGTGAGTCTGGGGTCTTATTTGAGAGAGTTTCACCAATGATTGGCTACTACCTTGGAAACCTCTGCTTGGAGCCTTAGTGTCTGTCATTGCCAACTGATTGGATAGGGAAATTGTGTTAAGTTAATTTTAGTCTTTCTCAGAGCCATCAAGTTGAAGTAGTGCAGACTCTGTAAGAGTTTTATATTTGTGTGAACTGAGACCTCTCACAGAGACTGTGCCAGATCATGCATCTAAGCTGGGGATTTGACCTCTTCAATTGATAAATATTTTGACCCAGTATCCAGTTCTAGGATATTAACCTGAGGAAATGTTGGGATGCATGCCAAGGTTTATGTACAAAGATACTCATAGACATTTTTATAAAAGCAAAAATTTGGCATAAAATACAGTGGGTGATCGGGCAAATTAATCACAGTATGTCCATACAATTGAATTCTTTTTTTTTTTTTTTGGTTTTTGGGTCACACCCGGCAGTGCTCAGGGGTTACTCCTGGCTCCATGCTCAGAAATTGCTCCTGGCAGGCACGGGGGACCATATGGGGCACCAGGATTCGAACCGATGACCTTTTGCATGAAAGGCAAGCGCCCTACCTCCATGCTATCTCCCGGGCCCCCATACAATTGAATTCTATGTAGGAAATGTATTACAACTATTTTACATTAAAATTATAATGCAGAGTTACTAAAATAAAAAAAAGTTTTGCAGTACCCTGGAAGGAAAAGAGGCAGAAATCATAAACTCATAATTCTAAATTATATTTCATGAGTTTTTATAGTAGTTACCATTACTGATCGTTTCTATAACCTTTCTTGATTTCATGAGACCTCTTTCCTCATTTTGTTATTACTCTGAATTTTTTGGACTATCTTCTCAATCTGTTAATGTGCTCTTATATCATTTCTGAATATTGTGACTTTTCAGATTCCATATTCTTTTGTCTACTTTTTATTCTAAGGGAGTCTATCCCAGGAATTTCACAACAGTTTAAAATGACTCCAATCTGATCATTTAAATCCAATGATTTTTCTAAACTTCAGAAATATTTAAACAACTGGGCATCACCATTTGCTGTTTTTCA